>JAVTVY010051482.1:0-26338 GCA_036873755.1 Hanleya hanleyi | reverse complement strand
AAAATTGTTGGTACAGTGGGGACAGATAACTGTTGGTACAGTGGGGACAGATAACTGTTGGTACAGTGGGGACAGACAACTGTTGGTACAGTGAGAACAGATAACTGTTGGTACAGTGGGAACAGATAACTGTTGGTACAGTGGGAACAGATAACTGTTGGTACAGTGGGGACAGATAACTGTTGGTACAGTGGGAACAGATAACTGTTGGTACAGTGGGGACAGATAACTGTTGGTACAGCGGGGAAAGATAACTGTTGGTACAGTCGGGTGGGAACAGATAACTGTTGGTACAGTGGAGACAGATAACTGTTGGTACAGTGAGGACAGATAACTGTTGGTACAGTGGGGTGGGACCAGATAACTGTTGGTACAGTGGGGACAGATAACTGTTGGTACAGTGGGGTGGAAAGAGATAACTGTTGGTACAGTGGGAACAGATAACTGTTGGTACAGTGGGGTGGGAACAGATAACTGTTGGTACAGTGGGAACAGATAACTGTTGGTACAGTGGGGACAGACAACTGTTGGTACAGTGGCAACAGATAACTGTCGGTACAGTGGGAACAGATAACTGTTGGTACAGTGGGGACAGATAACTGTTGGTATAATGTGGACAGACAACTTGGTACAGCGGGGAGAGATAACTGTTGTTACGGTGGGGACATAACTGTTGGTATAATATGGGCAGATAACTGTTGGTACAGCGGGGGCAGATAACTGTCTGTACAGTGGGAACAGATAACTGCTGGTACAGTAGGGACAGATAACTGTTGGTACAATGTGGACAGATAACTGTTGGTATAATGTGGACAGGTAACTTGGTACAGCGGGGAGAGATAACTGTTGGTACAGTGGGAATACATAACTGTTGGTATAATGCGGGCAGATAACTTGGTAAAGTGGGGACAGATAACTGTTGGTACTACAGTGGGGACAAATAACTGTTGGTACTACAGTGGGGTGGGAACAGATAACTTCGTACATCGGGGACAAGTAACTGTTGGTACAGTGAGGGCAGATAACTTGGTACAGTGGAGAGAGATAACTTTTGGCGCAGCAGGGACAGATAACTGTTGATACAGTGGGAACAGATAACTGTTGGTATGGTGGGGACAGATAATTGTTGGTAGAATGTGGGCAGATAACTTGGTACAGTGGGGAGAAATAACTGTTGGTACAGCGGGGACAGATAACTGTTGATACAGTGGGAACAGATAACTGTTGGTACAACGGGGACATAACTGTTGATACAGCAGGAACAGATAACTGTAGATACAGTGAAGTTGAAACAGATAACTGTTGGTACGGCGGGGAACAGGTAACTGTTGGTACAGTAGGGTGGGAACAGATAACTGTTGGTACAGTGGGGTGGGAACAGATAACTGCTGATACAGCGGGGACAGACAACTTTTGATACAGCAGGAACAGATAACTGTTGGAACAGAGGGGACAGATAACTGTTGGTACAGTAGGGTGGGAACAGACAACTGTTGGTACAACATAGACAGATAACTGTTGGAACAGTAGAGCGGGAACAGATAACTGTTGGAACAGTGAAGCGGGAACAGATAACTGTTGGTACAGTGGGGTAGGAACAGATAACTGTTGATACAGTGGGGTGGGAACAGATAACTGTTGGTGCAGCAGGGACAGACAACTGTTGATACAGCAGAAACAGATAACTGTTGGTACAATGTAGACAGATAACTGTTGGAACAGTGGGGCGGGAACAGATAACTGTTGATACAGTGGGGTGGAAACAGATAACTGTTGGTACAGCCGGGACAGATAACTGTTGATACAGCAGAAACAAATACCTTTTAGAACAGCGTAGACAACTGTTGATACAGTGGGGTGGGAACAGATAACTTCGTACATCGGGGACAGGTAACTGTTGGTACAGTGAGGACAGATAACTTGGTACAGTGGAGAGAGATAACTGTTGGCGCAGCAGGGACAGATAACTGTTGATACAGTGGGAACAGATAACTGTTGGTACAGTGGGGTGGGAACAGATAACTGTTGGTACAGTGGGGACAGATAACTGTTGGTACAGCAGGGACGGATAACTGTTGGTACAGTGGGGTGGGAACAGATAACTGTTGGTACAGTGGGGGCAGATAACTGTTGGTACAGCAGGGATAGATAACTGTTGGTACAGTGGGGATAGAGAATTGTTGCTACAGTGGGGAGAGATAACTGTTGGTAGAGCAAGGACAGATAAGTATATAATAACAGGTTGATGAATTCATAACCTGTGGTACAGCAGAACAGATAACTTGGTACAGCGGGAACAGATAACTGTTGGTACAGTGGAGTAGGAACAGATATCCGTTGGTGCAGTGTAGACAGATAACTGTTAGTATTGTGGGGTGGGAACAGATAACTGTTGGCACAGTGGGGTGGGAACAGTTAACTGTTGGTACAGTGGGGTGGGAACAGTTAACTGTTGGTACAGTGGGATGGGAACAGATAACTGTTGGTACAGCGGGGACAGATAACTGTTGGTACAGTGGAAACAGAAAACTATTGATACAGTGGGAACAGGTAACTGTTTGTATAATGTGGACAGATAACCTGGTACAGCAGGGAGAGATAACTGTTGGTACGGTGGGGACAGATAACTGTTGGTATAATGTGGGCAGATAACTTGGTACAGTGGGGAGAGATAACTGTTGGTACAGCGGGGACAGATAACTGTTGATACAGTGGGAACAGATAACTGTTGGTACAACGGGGACATAACTGTTGATACAGCAGGAACAGATAACTGTTGATACAGTGAAGTTGGAACAGATAACTGTTGGTACGGCGGGGGACAGATAACTGTTGGTACAGTAGGGTGGGAACAGATAACTGTTGGTACAACATAGACAGATAACTGTTGGAACAGTGGAACGGGAACAGGTAACTGTTGGTACAGTGGGGTGGGAACAGACAACTGTTGGTACAGTGGGGTGGGAACAGATAACTGCTGATACAGCGGGGACAGACAACTTTTGATACAGAAGGAACAGATAACTGTTGGAACAGAGGGGACAGATAACTGTTGGTACAGTAGGGTGGGAACAGATAACTGTTGGTACAACATAGACAGATATCTGTTGGAACAGTAGAGCGGGAACAGATAACTGTTGGTACAGTGGGGTAGGAACAGGTAACTGTTGATACAGTGGGGTGGGAACAGATAACTGTTGGTACAGCAGGGACAGACAACTGTTGATACAGCAGAAACAGATAACTGTTGGTACAACGTAGACAGATAACTGTTGGAACAGTGGGGCGGGAACAGATAACTGTTGATACAGTGGGGTGGAAACAGATAACTGTTGGTACAGCCGGGACAGATAACTGTTGATACAGCAGAAACAGATACCTTTTGGAACAGCGTAGACAGACAACTGTTGATACATTGGGGTGGGAACAGATTTTTATAATGGTACAGCGCGGACAGGTCACTGTTGGTACAGCAGGGACAGGTAACTTGGTACAGCGAAAACAGATGACTTCTGATAAAGTGGGTACATAACTGCTGCTACAGTGGGGACAGAAGACTGGGGACAGATAACTTGGTACAGCAGGGAAAGATTACTGTTGGTACAACGGGGACAGATAATTGTTGGTACAGCGGGGACAAAGAACTGTTGGTACAGCAGGGAAAGATTACTGTTGATACAGCGAGGACAGGTAACTGTTGGTATAGTGAGGTGGGAACAGATAACTGTTGGTACAGTGGGGTGGGAACAGATAACTGTTGGTAAAGTGGGGTGGGAACAGATAACTGTTGGTACAGCAGGAACAGATAACTGTTGGTACAGTGGGGTGGGAACAGGTAACTGTTGGTACAGTGGGGTGGTAACAGATAACTGTTGGTACAGCGGGGACAGATAACTGTTGGTACAGCAGGGACAGATAACTGTTGATAAAGGGGGGACAGGAAACTGTTGGTACAGTGGTGACAGATAACTGTTGGTACAACAGGAACAGATAACTATTGGTTCAGTCACACAGCGGGGAAAGATGACTAATGGTTTCTTTATGGAATGGTCAAGTCTGAGACAGAATAGTAACCTGCATACATTGTAAATCTACAATCTACATGTACCTAACTTTGAACAGAGAAAAAGCTTAAACCCCAACAATGATGCAATTGACTTAAAGATGAAATGCAAAGGTTTTTAGATTCTCCTTTTCACATTTTATATAGGTTGAATAATGATAGAAATACCAATCTATCTACATCACTTGGTTTAATTTGAATTATCTTGTCTGCTAGAATCTTTTTAAAAGTTGGTACCCCTAGCACAGCTGAATTCAGATTTGCAAAACGTCATCGCTTATCTTTCCTTGATTGTGACGTCACGTCAGACCAGCCGCCCGGAGACTGAACGTTGCAAGTATTGACGCCCGGCCAGATGGTCTGATGTGACGTCACAAACGAACGTCAAACAAGGGCAGATAAGCGATGCGGATTTCATTTCTGAAATCGGCCGGGCTTGAGATGCCAACTTTGAAGCACTTTCCAAAAGCTACCAGGAGACAAAATACTTCAAATAAATCCAAACAGAGTAACTGGGCTTATATTTCCATCATTAACTAGCCCGCGAAGAATATAAATAGGGAAATATGAAAACCTTTGCATTTCACCTTTAAAATTACATGTATGTATATGTACATCAAGTGAGCGAGTGAATATGATTTAATGTCGCTTTCAACTATATTTCAGTCATATCACGGCGTTTGGGTCCTATTCCTTTTCACACCCGGGAACCCCACAGGTAGGGTCCTGTTCCTTTTTACACCCGGGAACCCCACGGGTAGGTACATGTACATCGAACCTCAATATGAACATGATAAAACGTTACTGGTGTACTTGCAGGATTCTCTCACAATTATGCATGGGCACATCCATTGATCAGGATTCTATGTTATAAATACACATATAGGGTCAATCACCAATTGACATTTCCATTGTATTCCCATCAAAATATGCCTGATATTGGTGCAGATACGTGCACGGTTTACAAATCTGACACGAGAGCCAGCGCACTATAGAATTACCGATGTACAGGCATTAGCACTGGAAACATGATTCAAGGCCAATATTTCACCATGTTGATTGAAGAGCACCAAAGAGGAACATCGTATCAACATAGATTTAATACTACATAGGTAATAACACTGACATACTCCTGCTTATTAATTAGCCATCTACAGACTGATCTATAATGCATATCTAAATATTGTCTTACATACCAGATTGTTTCTTACCTTATGGATAGGATAAAAAATCAGTCACCGTGAAAGTGGGGAACCGGCTGTATATATATCACCGCATGTGCAAATGAATTCATCCAATATTCTGCATTGTCGCTGATCCCATTAAACTATTTATATGTCAAACTGAATGCCTGTGCATTCATATATATGTTTCAATGCATTGCACGACTGGTACACAAGGCTGGAGATATTACGCTAATGTATGACCGTTAGCACATAATACTGGCCAGCTACATCATCCATTAGAATGTGTGAGGGTCACATGACCCAGTAGGCATTATGTTAAGACGACTGGTTCAAGAGGAATCAATAATCTATGGGAGCAATGAACGCGGTGAGGGGGAGGCTTTATACTTGGATTACCACAGCTATAGCACTATCTCAGTGAACACATGCACAGGATCAGGGGGATGCTGTCGTTTGCAGATAGAGCAATTGTAACCAGCCATTGTTAAATTGCACAGACAAGGCAGATAATGGAAACTTGAAGGCACATGAAAACTAAACATAATTCCTAGCAATAATTGCTACAAATATGTAAACAATATTTTTCAATTCAGACAACAAACACAACTGCCATTCTTCCTCAGTTCTGCATGGATCAATATGTATCATGTCATATTTGTTTTCAATGAAATGTAAGCTGACATATCTCGCAACGTTTGACATGGTATTTGTGATGAATTTGTAAAATAAATGATGTTGGATTTCCATTTATTAGCCTTGTTAACCCATATGCATGTGCAGGAATTCTCCTTATTTTTCTATGTGCATGTTCTAACCACTATACAATGCAAGCCCAAAACTAGCGATGAATGAAGGAAAAATAATTAAAACTTTATATTTATATATATACATGTTCATGCGGCAGAGAAAATATAGAGATATACCTATTAAAAGAAAAAAAAAGAGAATTAATATTAATCATTATACAGGCTGAAACATTTCAACATGTCTTTTTTAAAATTACTGCACAGATTACGTAATAACTTTGGCACATCAGACTGATTGTGACTTGCATCACATCACACAGTACATGTTCAGTGTTCCTTGACTGATCCAACCAGTGACCGCTGGTCACATGACCGGGAGCGCAGCCATTCTCAAAAGGAGAGATCAATACAATTCAGTTAAGGGAATATGAGGCTCCATAGCATAAATATCACATACCTCAAAACAATATGGCTCAACCATCTCAACATCATGTTCCTCGAAACAATCACGTTCCACAATCTGAACACCACATATACCTGGTACCTTAATTAGCTGTCTATATCATTGTGGGAGGCCACTTATATTACATGTGGGAGACGATATATTGGATTTGTGTCAGTGCATTGATGAATGCCTCATAATTTCTGAAGTCAGATTTTGAAATATATTGTGCACAAAATCTAACAACATATTTTTCATATTGAAATTTTAAATTTAAAAAAAAATATTTAAAATAGACTATACGAGGATATGGATTTGGGCCAATGCATAATCTCCCAGAAAATACAAGGGTACGGGGGTCGGGTGAGACCGATAGGCCATCCACAATAATATTTGTGTAGGCAGGAACTTTTTATAAAGGATTTCACAGTGTACAACTGAATCACATAGGAATAAAAAAAATGTCTACCAACCTTTTTTCAAATGCAAAATATATGAGTAGGTAGGGTTACTGGAATCAAAAATATTATTCTGGATGGCCTTACTTTAGGATATACAGGCAGGGCTTGCTGCCCCGGGGGTGGGGACATGCTCCCAAGGGCAGTGGACGGGTTGAATGAGTGTAGCATGATGTAAGCAGTGCCCCAGGGGTGGAAACTGGCTCCAGAGGGTGGTGAATGACTCGAACAATAAGTGTAGCATGATATAAGTTCCTGAATATGTAAGGATATGAGTTTGGGCGAAGATTAATTTAGGAGATAGTTGTTGCCCCGAGGGTCAGGACATGATTCCAAGGGTAATGGATGGGCTGAATAAGTGTAGTCTGTTGCAAGCTTCTGGAAAATGGGTATGGCCTCGAACAAGGATTAGTTTCGTAGATAGATGGTGGGACTTGGTGTCCCAGGAAAGGCACATGTTCCCGAGACTAGTGAACTGGTTCAATAAGTGTACTTCCAGAATATGCGGGGGTATTCAGGTGAAGCTAAGACAGTATAGGAGATACTAGGAGTATAGGAGTGGGGCTGGATGCCCCACGGTGGGACATGCTCCCCAGGGTAGTGGATGCGTTGAATAAAGTGCAGCATGGAGTAAGCTTCCGGAATATATGAGGGTATGGGTCGAGCAAGGCTTAGTTTCGGAGATAGAGGGTGGGGCCTGGGGTCCCAGGGGAGGGGCATCTTCAAAAGACTAGCAAAAGGGTTCAATAAATCTAATGAGGGTATGGAGTCGGATGAGACTTTCGGAGATCAAGGGTGGGCCTTGGTCCCCTGGGGATGGGGCCATGCTTCTCAGGGTAGTGGATGGGTTGAATAAGTGCAGTATGGAATAAGCTTCCTGAAAATGATATGGGGGCAGGCGATGCTTAAGTTTGGAGATAGAGGGTGGGGCTTGGTGCCCCGAGCAGTGCCAGGGGTGGGGATATGTTCCCAAGGGTAGTGGATGGATTGATTGAGTGTAGCATGAAGTAAACCTCCCTGGCAGCAGTCATGTTTTCTTAAAATGGCACCATGGACAATTTTCATGGACATATTGATAAAAAAAACTCACCATCAAATCATGACGATGTCCTCATCCATGGTTGACCATGACCAACACTGTACATGTACCTGGTATTCATCATATAAGAAGAAAAACTCAAGTCGAGTAGCTATCAGGTCTCTGCCAGACAGCCTCTCTGTAAAAGCATGTTACCATCACTTCTCAAATTCTCTCGACTCTCTTTGTGAGTGAGTGATTAAGATTTAACATCGCTTTCAACATGCTCTACATTGTGAACTTTGCATAAAGGCAGATCTTGGCAGCAATAACTTCATTAAATGCTCAAGACTGTAGGGTTCCACATATTGTTCAGGGGTACATGTATATATTACATTTACATGTAGGTCAAGTTGTCCCTTTAAATATTGTGCTCACAAGCAAATATGACTGCTACTCACATTTTGATTTCTGTGACCTTCAAAAATAGGTCAAGGTCAGTACAGCATGAACATGACATAGGAGCCTTCATAATTCAACACTGTCTTTAGCTCTCATTGTTTATAATGTTGAGATGTTGCATACACAATGCTATTCATGTTTTACCTCTGTGACCTATGAGTAAACATGTAGGTCTTTATCAGTCAATGAGTAAACATGTACATCTTTATGGCCAAGCAGTGTGCAAAAGATTAAGATTCTAAGTCAAGTTGTCCCTTAAATATTGTTTTCACAGGCATATAAGAGAACTATTCATAGTTCGACCTCTGTGATGCCTGAAAACAGATCAAGGTCAGTATGAAGCGAATGTGACATATAGGCCACCACAAGGAATTGTTTTTTATTGGGATACTTTTGTTCACAATGCTATCACATTTTGACCTCTTTGACCTTAAGGTCAAGGTTATTCCTGAGTGAACTTGATTTAGATAAGACAGCTTTGTGCAAAATATCAATTGAAGCTTTACATCTGTTCGCCCCTTAGATATTGTGTTCACAAGAGACTGTACTGGCTATTCACATTTTTACCTCTGTGACATTTGAAAATAGTTCAAGGTCAGCTGAGTGAACTTGACATAGAGGTCCCCACGTGACAGCAATGTGCAAAATATCAAGGTTCTAGATATAGTGTCCACATGCCCCTTAGATATAGTGCTCACCTTCTAACTTGTATACATGTGACCTTCAAAAATAGATTCCGGTAAGTCATGAGTGAACTTGACCTTGATGACCATGACGACAACACAGCAGTGTAGCAAAAATCGAGGTTCTAGTCCTCTATGTTACTGAGATATTGCATTCACAACCTTTGGGAATGAACAGAAGAATGGAGAAAAAAAATATCAAGGTTATTCATGGAAAAGTAGAAAAATTAGGATCGACCTTGATTGAACATATTCAACCCTGGCCTGTCCTGCTGAACCATGGCCATGGTCAACAATTGTCAGCCATGCGCAGTGATGATATTAATAGATGTTGTGCATCATCATCTATCGTATAGCATGTGCACTAACCTTTTTGTCTGACCACTTCCCAATCGAGACATGGTACTGTGTGATTCAACAGATTTGCAGCCCTTGGCAAACTGAGGAGTAGTGCAGTGTGGTCAGAAGGAGTAGCTACATGAGTTCCTATAGGATAGTGTGCAGTGTACACTGCAACTACACTGCATGAGCTGGAGTAGGCTGCAGTGTAGCTAGAGGAGTATCCCAATTATTTAAATGTAGTTGCAGTGTAGGCTGCAGTGTAGCCTGAAGTGTAGTCTGAGGAGTACTCCTCTGCTGCAGTGTACTCCTCTGGTGCAGTGTACTCCTCTGCTCAAGTCTGGACAGAGTGTGAGATAACAAAGGCTCATGCACTTAATTCCATTGTACACAGTATTATCTCGATCTACATCTACAGGGAGTCACCTTGACAGATATGACAAAGAAAATATGTACACGAAAGCAGGATAATGTTAGTATTAAAAACAGTTTATTTTGGTACCGTACAATTCTGTGGATTTAGGTGTGAGTGAGTGAATATGATTAAATGTCGCTTTCAACACTATTTCAGTCGTATCACGACGTTGGTTCCTATTCCTTTTCACGCCCAGAAACCCCATGGGTAGGGTCCTATTCCTTTTAACACACGAGACCCCACAGGTGGGGTCCTATTCTCTTTCACACCCGGGATACCCACAGGTGCCCCAGTTAGTCGCCTCTTACAACAAGCTCTCTGAGGAGCTGAGACCTATTCTTACCATGACCTGGAGTGTGCACACCTGTGGATCAAACACGCCTTTTGAAACGAGAAAAAACTCATGCTGATTAAACAAAAACACTCAACCTCATCCCTCTGATCCCATCTGCCTCCTTTATACAGTGCATTAATACAAAAAAAAATCAGATAAATGTATAAAAGCAATATAAATATATCACAAGAAACAAACAACACCTACATCAATGCACAAAGTAAGCACTTTCTTTACAGGGATGTGGTTCGGCCATATGGTGGAAGGATATTTTCAGGCTCTAGATAGACAATTTAACGAACCACATACTGTATATTGACACTTTATCCTAATGGATAAAACAATACATAAAAAATCTGGGCCAGCTTGATTGCCGTGCCTTCCACATTCATTACGATGATGCCAGACGGAATGATCTTATTTCTGCCCCTTGCATCTAAAAACTAAATGGCACAGTTGAGTACAGGTACTTAATGTTTTATATTTTTGTGCAAAAATGTGCTATCTGGTGGGAAATATCATATATTGCGGCAAGTATTATGGGAATATAGTTTCTCTAAGATTTGTTCACCCGATTTACTACATGTTAAGAAAACCTGTTGTTAGCAGTTGATGACCTATAATTGATAATCCCAATAAAACTCTTAAACATTCCATAGTACTGGTACATGTAAAATGAATCTTTCTTCAGTTCAATACTAAAACTCAATTGACAACAGATCACTTAGCTCCAGTGGGGCCTTTCTCTATACTGCATGTGAACAAGGCCCCAGTGCCAAGCCATTCACCAGGCATAGTTGTTGAGAAAATGTTGGACGGCTAATATTTTCTGAAGCTGTAAGTCACAAACAATTAAATAATTCGATTCTGTATGCTCTTACCTTGATATTCAGCTCTTGTTTATCAGAAACTGTTCAGTTTCAGCTTCATGGCACACCGAAAGTCAAAGCGAACACTTCCGTTTTGAACTACTCGTAATGGCTCTGCATGTAGATTACGTGCCACAACAACAGCCGGTTTCTGTAGATGCATTCTAAGTTTCGGTCTCCAGTGAAGTTAAAACTGGACACTTTCTGATAACCAAGATCTGAATTTAAAGTTAAGTGCATACAGAATAAATTATTCAGAAATTACTTCGGAAAATATTAACCATCCAGCATTTTTTCAACAACTATGACTGGTGAATGGCTTGGCGCCGGGGTCTTGTTCGCACACAGTATAGAAAAAGGCCCCACCGGAACAGATCACTGTATCTAACTGATGGTGAATATATACCTGATATATCATGTATTCTTCTTCCCAGGCCACAACGCACAATGTATGGTCAGCTCCCATACAAACATACTGTACATATCCAGTCATCGGTCTCACCTAAAATAATCAGACCAGTATAAACTATTTCTGTTGAATTTATAGCACTACCATATATAGGTTAAAATCATAGATGCCAAACACTTACATTGTGTATATCAGGCCTAAAGCAAACAATCTGTATTCATTGTCTGTTAAAACAATATTTATTGCCGTCAATGAATGCACAGATTAATGATGGTCAAGGGGAGGCTACTCCTCAAACATGAATACCTGAACAATAAGTGAGCGAGTGAATAGAATTTGACGTCGCTTTCAACAATATCTGAGCTATATCGCGACGAACCAACTAAGCACCACTCAGTGAAGTTGTGTTCCTGCTACTTCAAAGAAGAAATCTTTGAAGCAGCATGGAACCAGACACCCTCCATCTACCCTATATAACACGGAGGACAGCACACAAGACACAGACAGGACGCTTACATGGTGCAAAAAAGTGATATTACAGTGCTAGACATCACATTATCAAGTTCCTGTTGCTTCTCAGCAAAATGCATCTGAAGCAACAGGAACCTGAACAATGAGAATCCGGTATGTCCAAAATATTGGTTCAGGCTATTTTCAGGAATAACAAATATGAGCTGTTCAGTGTTTCCCAACAAATATATCTAGGAAATGGCTTGGTGCCGGGGCCTTGATCATATGGAGTAGGGATAGGACCCACCGGAGAGTTAATGACCTAATCTGACTCCCATGTCTTCTGTGTCTGTGAAGTATCGGCAATCATCGGCAAGCCTCTCTTTAAGAGTATGATTGTGTATCGCAAATTAATTTTACAGCTACATGTATTACACTCAAATAGACATATTTCAAACCAAAAAAAAAAAAAAATACAATTGGAGTGTTACAGATTTGTGTTGTCATCTGGAGTAATGAGGCTGGCTTGGACTAGAATCAAGCCACCTTCAACATAAGAGAGTGATTTTTTGCTGGGATAGAATATACACTAAATTGTACCTGCATGTCAGCCTGGTCAGCCTTGCACTTTGGCTTTACATTTTCAAAAACTGAAACCAAAGTCGAGTTACAGGGAACTAGTGCCATTTTATTTTGTCCTCAAATCATGCATTATCAAATTTTCAGGTTGCAGTGATCTGTTAATTTCAAGATACAGTCGTTTTGCCAGTTTCAGGTCTTTACCACTTCCAGGTCATAACTATTTTGGGACTGAGTACTGCAGCAAAACATATATGTTCACCAGGAAGGACAGATCAGTGCCAAAAAAAAAAAATTAACAAGAGCCCAAGGGGCTTCAACATGCGCCCGTACATCTGAAATTACACTGGTCCAAATTTTGAGGTTGTTATATAGCCGTGATCCCAATTTGGTAGCTAACAATTCAGAGAACGGTCCACGATTTTGTGCTTCTAAGAATGTAACACATAGATCACATCTTATATTGAATGATAAACTAAAATGGGCTCAACTCTTGGTAACTAGGTGACAAGAGCCGAGAGCTCACATATCCCACACTGAAATCGACAATAGTCAAACAAAAGAAAATAGTAGTTTTTCTTCAAATAAATTCCTTTGGGGTGAGAAAATTTTCCATGAAGGAAGAAAAAATGTGAAGTGATGAAGTAAACCTTCATTATTGAGTTAATAAACAAGTATAATGTTCATACAGGATCTCATTCCCAGTTAAATTAGTAAATGTATGGTTTTAATTTCACAACAGTTCAACTAAATGTAGCTGTTTTTCACATGTATCAAACACGGGAGACAACTCCACAGGACAAATGCCATATACATGTAGGGGAGAGAACTTGGAATATTCCAACCTAACACGTACATGTATAGTCAGGTAAGCTGGATTCAGTTTTGGGGGACTGACCTTGACCTTTGACAAATTGATCTCAAAATGAATATGGCCCCTCTTTGCCATGCAAGTAAGGTATACCCAAAGTTTTGTACCAATACATACAATGCACCATGAAACCAGATATATCGCATGGACGACAAATGTTAATGGATGAATAGATGGATAGATGGACAGAACTCATCATCGCATTACATGACCTCATCTTTGACATGCATATAAAAATGTGACTTTTAAAGATTTCTTGATTTTGAGGTCAGTGACCTTGACCTTTGACCTTGTCCCAAATTTTGGTACATGACACATCGTCTCCCCTTAATGTATTAATGGACACAAAAAATCATGATTTTTAACAATTTCATGATTTCGAGGTCACAGTGCCCTTGACCTATGACCCACATTTTGGTACGAAATCATGTCCCCCTAATGGGTCTACTGGCACAAATACAAGTTATTTTTAATGATTTCCAGATTTTGGGGTCACAGTGACCTTGACCATTGACCTTGACCTAAATTTTGGTACATGACACATCATCGCACTTCAATGTATCAATGGACACAAAAAATCATGATCTTTAACAATTTCATGATTTTGGGGTCATAGTGACCTTGACCTTCGACTTGACCTACATTTTGGTATGTGACACATCATGTCCCCCTAATGTACCTATACTGACACTAAAAAAAGTAATTTTTTAAGATTTCTTGATTCTGGGGTCACAGTGACTATTGACTAAATTTTGGTACATGACACATCGTCAATATATCAATGGACACAAAAAGAAACATGATTATTAACAATTTCATGATTTTGGGGTCACAATGACCTTGACATTTGACCTACACTTTGGTACGTGACACTTCATTTTCCACTCCAAAAAAAAAAAAAATCAATAATTTCCTGATTTTTCAGTCACACTGACCTTTGACCTCTGACTTCAACTTACATTTGGTATGCAACACATCAGCCTTACCTAGGAAATCCACTCACCAAAAATTAGAACTGTAGATAGAAAACTGTTAATGATCAATAATTTCTAATTTTTAAGACTAGGTGACCTTTGACCTCTGACGTCGACCTCAATTTCAGTACGAGAAACATCATCTCTACCTAGTGTATCCACTCACAAAAAATTGCAAGTGTGGATAGAAAACGTTCACAGACAAATGGGACATGAACATTTCAGTGATTTTCTGTTTTTTAGGCCAGTGACCTTTGACCTCTGACCTCGACCTTCATTTTGGTATGCGACACATCATCTCTCCATCGGTATCCACTCACCAAAAATTGGAACTGTAGATTGAAAACTGTCCTAGATATAGATCGGACACGAAATACGACGAAAACCTAGTATTTTAAAAATACGAATGGATTTTTCTTTTTTTTCAAACACACTCATTTCCATCCCAGAATTGGTGCTGCTGAAAGCAAAAGAATCACCATATCCTTGTATATTAGTTCTTGTGCAACTTGTTACATGTAGGCTCATTAAAATAGTTAATTTATCATCATGGCCCGCCCCCAATTATACCTTCGCCCTGAAGATTTTGTTTATTATTTTCTTTCTGCAGTCCCATTTCTCATGTTTCGCCAGAGATTAGAGAGCTAAGTTACATGAGTTATGCTGCTAAGATTGTTCAACATTCAAAACTTGATTAGCGAACAATCAAATATTTATTTATTATGCAAACATAATTAACAGTTCACCCATCACTCTGTTTCAACACATACATATGTATTTCATAAAGAATACCTCCTTATGCTCAACTAAAAATAGAAATCAAAGATCCTGACTGCCCCCCTTTCCTGGCAAGAAGGTGATGATGAACAAACCATTTAATGTGCCTCATGGTTGAAAATCTGATTTGGTAAACTTGGTAATCTTATCCCAACTACTTGCTTGCTATCGACACCGTCAGCAGGAAATATCAGCAATACATATAGCCACTCACACAAGTGGTTGTCTGCGCATGGCGGATATGGATTTCTTATTATGTTCCCACTTAGTTTATCAAATCAAATACATGTACTCACCCAGGATTACATATATACATGTACATGTACTCACCCAGGATTACATATATACATGTACATGTACTCACCCAGGATTACATATATACATGTACATGTACTCACCCAGGATTACATATATACATGTACATGTACTCACCCAGGATTACATATATACATGTATTCAGCCAGTAATTATGTATCGGATATATACTTTAATAGGAGAAATGCACCTACTTGTAAGAAATTGTCAATGCTTATAAACAGTCATGCACTGTATACTTCATGTCTACAGGCACCAACTGTCCCACCTTAGTGTATAATTCGTGTAATTCATGTTGATGATTACGCTTTCACTGAGCCAATATACTGGGCAGGTTCATGAGCTTGTTCCACATGGAAATACATGTACATGTATTCTATCCTCTCAGAAAATTGGCCTGCGATTTTGATGGAAGAATGATCAACATTTATTTGTACATGATAAATGATCAATACAAAAATTTACTTCAAAATCATAGTAATTTGTTTTATTTCGTGTGTTATTTATTCAGAATATAATAAGTTAACCAGGATTCAGCTCTGGAGGGTTGACATCATGAAGAAACCACATGTTAAAAGCTCTGTGATATATTTCACTGGGTTCTGGCATGTAACAAATGATATTTCTGCACAATGAGAAGACCACATCAAATCATAAAATTGTCTTCTGTTTATTTTACGAGGATACAAGGTCGTTTTGTTTCTCTGTGACTTTTGATGTTGTGCTGGCAAATGTTCACCATTCCTATCACCCTGGACACAGATCAGCCAAGCTTAACGTTGCTTACATGTAACTTCGGTGATCTGACAAGAACCGGTGTGTCCAATGCTACAGGTGCTAAGCGGGTACAGTGAGGTCCTCTCAAGGGACCACAATTCTCAGATAGTGAGAGCATTCTGTGACTACCTAAGAAAGACCTACCCTGCCTAAGAACTGTTTAATTAGTTGTATCAGCTGTGTCCCCTACACAAGAGCTGTAAATAACATAACCATGTTTCTCTTGTTTATAATGTACATATGATTTCTACCTACCTAACCACTATATATATGTTGTGTTTTTTTGCCCTACTCTGCACCAATGAGTCGGACAACATGTACTGATCGATCGAACACTGCCCGCCGTACACTTTCTCAAGCATAAGAGAACAACCAGTGAAAAATACCCATCGAGTTAATTTGTTAAGAGTGGATTTATAGATAAACAACAACAACACCCCAAAACATGTACATACATTAAATTTATACAACAAACTGATTTCTCTCAAATAACCTAAAAAACATGCAATCTTCTTTTAACCAAAATCTTCTAAAGTAGCGATTTGAAAGCAGCTGCTTGATAAAAAGAATCTCTTACATATAAGGTATCCCAAGCTGATATGATCCATATCATTGCCATATCATTTTACTGAACTTGATATATGGGAAATTATTTCAAACAGATGACCAGAAGGGCTCATTATTTCTCGCTGTAAGAACCTTTTTGAGAAACGTCAAAAGTGACATCTTGTCTACCAAAAATTGACAAAGCTAAAAAATGTCTGAAATTTTTTGTTATATATATTCACCAGATTTGCAATAATATTGCATCAAAACAACCTAAATAATATGTGTGTGAATTTTCAGGTACTAATCAGGTAACAACATCCCAAAATAAATGATCCTTTAGTGGATTACAGATAAACAAGACAGGTCTCCAACAACAGCAACAACAGCAACGGGACATGGCGAACATTTAGATGGAGAAAACCATCCATGAATTGATGTGATATCTGACGGTCGTAATTCATTCGTGTTTGGAGAGTATAATACACCTAGACATATACAACGGTATAAATTGCGACAGAATTTGAACCTGATCATAAATCCAATTGATCAATCGTTAAGTGTGGCCGGCTCGTGGCCGGTGTAGTGAAGGACTTGGCCGGTGTGTTTGCCAAGTGACCGGTATGTTGACCGGTAAAAAAGAATAGGAAGTTACTGGCTCAATGTTGGCTGGTAGGACATCTGAGAAGGCTAAAGTGGTATGCCTAAGGTGTATAAATGCGGTAGTCTGCGTGTGAAGACTAGTAAAACAACCAGGTTGGTTGGAAGCAATCGCTAATGTAGGACGATAGACCCCGTGAAAGAAAGAATCACACAAGGCTGAAAGGTAGTTGAAAAAACGAATAAAGTTTAATTTCGTGAATTCTAATAAAAAAGCACTTCGTTCAAGTCTCAATCAATGGTGGTTGTGGACGGTGAAAAGGATGTGTCCGTGTCAATGTTACAAAGACGCATGGCTTCGCCAATAATGCTTCCAAGGGAAAGCGTTGTCGGAGCGGGCGGGGGGACGGGTAAAAGAACCGTGAAGTCCCCGTTGGTATTGTCTCCAAAAGTGGTCCTGGTAGCTGAAGAGGTGGGATAATGCAGGTCAAGTCCGTGAGAGGACGAATGAACAACGTTCGACTCCGTCAAGAGTTGGTCCAGGAAGGCGTCCCAATCCAACGTGTTTGGTTCTGTGATATCCACAGTGTTGGTATCACCGGAGGCGGATGTGCTAGCCAATGGGGTGAATCCGGAGGCTGTCGAATGGACCGCGGGAAAAGGTTGATCGTTGGTCTCCATGGTATCCACTGTAGGGATTGTAGACTGGCAGCGTGCGACATGTCGATGGTAATCCCGCTTGCGGGCGTAAGTGCGGCCGCAGGTGCAAGTGGTGAATCCCGTTTTCTTGTGGGTGATCCGGACGTGCCTACTGAGGGCAGTTCGATCTGAGTATGATTTTGTGCAGAGTTTGCACAAATGTCTATTACGGTCTCCGGCCATGTGAGGCAGTGAGAAAAGATGAACGTAAGCGCTAATGGTGACGTAACAATGGGTGTTGGTTACGTCGTGAAGAGTGAGAATGGCCAACAAAGGGGATGGCGTGGTCGACGTCATTTGCGACGTCAACAAAGAGTTCGACTTGGTGGTCGAAGACACGACGTCATAGAGGGGACGTCGTGGCCTTATAGAGTAATTACCCTCACTGTTTGGCCCAGGAAAAGGAGAGACACACAACGGGGAGTGTACAATGGAGTAAAGAGAGAAGAAAACGAAGTGTGTTTTACTCCTTTTCATTTAAGCCGACTGGAGCTTTGGTGTGCAGCTGGTAGATCCAATAAACTTCATGTTGCTGACGTAAAGTAGTGCTGGATTCAAACGACGGATCTGTCTTCAGTACTTCAATAATTTGGTAACTGATATGATTGACAGAGTGTCCATGGGACCAGAAATGTCGTGGTGCCGGATTGTCACTGCGTTTCCGTGTATCATTGAGATGTTCACGGATACGCTCGTGGAACGTGCGTTTAGTTTCTCCAACATATTGTTTGGAGCAAAGAGTGCACGTAATGAGGTAGATCACATTCTGAGTGCAGCAATTAGCCAAGGGGTTGGCTCGATAGCGTAAGCCAGTGTGGCTGCTAGTCAAAAAACGTTCTTTTATCAAAGTGGGACAAAAGGCGCAATTTCGATAGGTACAGGGAGTTATCATGTTAGCATAACTCATGCCGCTGACGCTCCTCTGAAGAGGAGGGTACGAAATCTTGGCTCTGACAAGGGTGTCTTTCAGGTAGATTCGGGGCTACCCAGAAAATGTTCTCTTGGATAGCCGCGATCGGGCACTCCTACAGGATAGACACAGTCTCCTTCACCCGACGTCCACCCGGAAAACAAGTGTCACCCGTACGCCACTTATCTTTCCTTATAGTCAGTACGCTCATCCAATCCACAAGCTGGTTCGTAATGAATGGCCGATTCTCCAGGCTTCGGAAGCCTGCAGAAATGTCTTTGGGGAATCTCCTCTACTAGCTTTTCGTTGAAACAACAACCTGAAAGACACCCTTGTCAGAGCCAAGATTTCGTACCCTCCTCTTCAGAGGGGCGTCAGCGGCATGAGTTATGCTAACATGATAACTCCCTGTACCTATCGAAATTGCGCCTTTTGTCCCACTTTGATAAAAGAACGTTTTTTCACTAGCAGCCACACTGGCTTACGCTCATTACGTGCACTCTTTGCTCCAAACAATATGTTGGAGAAACTAAACGCACGTTCCACGAGCGTATCCGTGAACATCTCAATGATACACGGAAACGCAGTGACAATCCGGCACCACGACATTTCTGGTCCCATGGACACTGTCAATCATATCAGTTACCAAATTATTGAAGTACTGAAGACAGATCCGTCGCTTGAATCCACCACTACTTTACATCGGCAACGTGAAGTTTATTGGATCTACCAGCTGCACACCAAAGCTCCAGTCGGCTTAAATGAAAAGGAGTAAAACACACTTCGTTTTCTTCTCTCTTTACTCCAAAGCTAAAAATTGTCTCAATTTTTTTTTGTTATATATAATATATTCACCAGATTTACAATAATATTGCATCAAAACAACCTAAATAATATGTGTGTGAATTTTCAGGTACTAATCCTGTTAGAGCAACAACACCCCAAAATAAATGATTCTTTAGTGGATTACAGATAAACGAGGCAGTTCTCCAACAACAACAACAGCAACAACGTCTCCGTAACTCTAGATGAAGATGATGAACATACATCTCAATATATTAACTGTAAGTTTTATAGCTCTCAGTTAATGTTTCTGAAACTTACAATATAAGTTTAAAAAACTTTAAATGTCTGTCTAAGGTTAACAACCACATACTTTTGATGAATACAAAAATGCCATGCACCAAACTTTGGCTGGAACTAATCAAATATTGTGATTCTTGTTGTGGCGAGTTAAAATTAGGATCGCAACCGCAGTTACGGATAAGGATTCACAAGTAAAATATACCCACATCGTAAAGTGTTCGAAATCCAATTGAACTGTCAAATAGGCCGGTCTCATTGACCCCCAAATTGCAATTTATTTAAACTGAATGGTCCAGGCGCTAATGAACATACCTGGGACCGGTTTGACTAAAACTCGTGCGGTACCGCCCGGTACAGTTTACACCGTCCGGTAGGCCTACACCTTACAATAGTCGCTTGGGTCCCATACAAAACTGGGTAATTCTGCAAGTTCTTCGTTTTCTCATACCGTCCGGTACTTTTATGCACGGACCGGTACTCCATCCGATGCCGCTTTGATGATGTCCGATGCAAGATTTTGTATGTTATTTATGATAAGCAATTAAGTATCTTTCATAATACATTCATATTATAAAATCCAATAAAACTCCATATATAATTATTTTACTGTTAATTCGATGAACTTTAAGAGATGATTAGCATAACGCATTATTGGCTATTGCACTACTAGAGATTGATACGGTTGACAACTTACGATACATAAATTAATTCAATTTTAACTGGATGGACTAAGTAAGAAATAAATTGGACCGATATGCGAGAGGTGGGAAAAATTGACGATGTCTGGCGACTAAAAAGCAACCATATGACTCCACAGGAAAGTGTCGAGAATACGGTGAATTCTCGGACGTAGCCTTTGTATCTCAGCTCCGCGCTTTCATTGCAGATGTTTATGTGGAGACTGTGAAGCATCCACACGGCCCCTAGCGGATTTCGATACGCTAGTTCGAGAGCTGTGATGATACATCAGCGCAATAAATAAATAAAATGGAGGAGCATCAAGGACGTCTGATGGATAAACGTCTCAAAGCATCAATGAAAACTGAGATGGACTATTATCTATTTCAATAAGCAGCATCGGATGAAGTGTAGAGCGGTGTATAAAGTACTGAACGGTAACAAACTGGTAGGGGAAACATGGCAGATTTAAGCTCAAATCAGAGGGGAGTGGGCAGGAGAAACCGTCCTTTCAGAGCTGTAAATCTTAACAGGGAAAGGGGGAAAAGATGATGTACCGTACTGGATATGCTTTCATGAACCATCGGAAACGCGACATGGCGAACATTCTGTAACTGGGCCTAGGTTTTTCAGTTTCGACATCCAAACTCTCAAAACAAACTCGTGTTTGGAAAGTGTAAAACACCTAGACATATACAACGGTATAAATTGCGACAGAATTTGAACCTGATCATAAATCCAATTGATCAATCGATTTGTAAACCGATGTATAAAACAACTGACTTTATATACAAACAGTTTGCAGATTACCAAGAACAGTAACAGAAATAAAGTATCGCCGTAAAATGATACCAGCTGTTGAAACTATAATGACCTGAAAAATCTACACAACTTTTGAACTCTAAGCAATAAATGGTTTGTTATATGGTATATTTGCCTTATGGCCTTTGTGGAGTGTTTTACAATACCGTAACGCCTTAACGCCGTATCTTAACGCATTAACGCGTTATCCTAACACCATCCCTTCACTTATCTTTTGCGGGAAATTGTATATACTGTGTTACTATCTGGATTTTACCTTTGCCTGTAACTACGGACTGCTGGATTATTTAATCCTGTGTATTAACTATTGGCTGCTGCATAACATACGCTATTTGTTAACGGACATTGGATATTGGAGATTTACTGGGACTGTACAACTGAGCAGTGTTGGATTACCATTATACAGAAGAGTGATTTCTGCGCGTCAACAAGGACTCTAAAGTGCACACCGGTATAGCATTGAACAGTAAGACTATATTTCACACATTTATTTGTTGTATTAACCCTACTTAACTTGTATATGATTTTAGTATTGTAAACAAATATTTGATTGTTAATCCTTGACTTCACAAATCTTTCTGTTACGCTTTGTAACAGAAATTGGGGGCCTGGTGTCCGGGAGTATTTATTTACATTATTGATCAGCTGGCAGCTTTGCCACTTAGTTCTATATTGATACAGCTTTACAACATTTTCTAAATTTGTGAAGTAAGGGAGTACGGTACGCTATCAGCATGTCATTTGACCCAACACAGTTTGTCTTAGAGACTAGTCAGGAAGAATTTAACGAACTACGCAAAGAGGATTTGTTCGCGCTGTGTAAATTCCTACAAATTAAAGTTAAAACATCTTTGAGAAATCAAGAAATTAAGAAAGTCATTATTAAACATTTTGTTAGCAAACAAATTTGGGATGAAAGTGATTTTGATTTAACTGAGGAAAGAGCTGATGATTTGGAAATAAGGAAATTAGAATTGCAACATCAGCTGGAATTAAAGAAATTAGAATTAGAGAGAGAAAAGTTAGAAAAACAGGAAAGAGAGAAAGAAAGAGCATTAGATAGAGAAAAGGAAGAAAGACAGTTTCAGTTAGAAATGAAGCATATGGAATTACAGTCGCAAACAAGTCCTCCTGCACATGCCCCTGTACAACCACAATCAATATTTAATGTGGCCCGTCAAATACGTCTCGTCGCACCATTTCAGGGGGAAAAAGTTGATAAATATTTTCTGCATTTTGAGAAAATTCCTGAAAATTTAAACTGGCCAAAAGAAAATTGGAGTTTACTTCTTCAAAGTGTTTTAATCGGAAAGGCAAGGGACATTTACACTCAATTGACGGTAGAGCAAGCATCAAGTTATGATATAGTGACGGATTTAATCCTTAAAGGTTATGAATTAGTTCATGAAGCCTATATACAAAAGTTTCGTAGTTGTGAAAAAGAAAACTATCAGACTCATGTAGAATTTGCTCGTTCAAAAGAACAGTTATTTGATAGGTGGTGTGCCTCGGTTAAAATTGACAACAACTTTGAAAGCCTTAGACAGCTTATGTTGGTAGAGGAATTGAAAAGGTGTATCCATGGTGATATTAGAACATTTCTTGATGAAAAGAAAGCCAACACTTTAGATGAAGCAGCCCGATTTGCTGATGAATACGCTCTGACAGACAAATTATCATTTGTCAATGCTGTTAAGCCAAGTTCATTCCAGTCTAATCTTTCAGGTAACAAACCCAGTTCTTTCTCAGGGCCTAAAACTGTTAACCCCAGTTACAAAGGTCAAACACAAAGTCTCAGTCACCCACTTTTAACACTCAAAATAAATCTCCCGTTTGCAACTATTGTAAGAAGGACGGCCATTTAATGGCTAATTGTGTTAAATTGAAAAGAAAACTTCAAGGCCAAGCCTTTCAAAAGCCCAGTGTTTCCTCACATCAAGATCTATACCCAAGCAGGTTAGTGACGTTCATAATGTATATGACGTTAAGATGGCCAGAGACACTGATCCTATTGGTTCTGAACAGTCCCAATCAAAACATCATTCTTTAGATGTCGACTTTACAACGAATATTATGGATTAAGAATAGTGATCAGCGATACGGATTTGATATTTTTGGAACATCATGATGTCTTGATGGCATCATTGAAAACTGTTGACCGCTTCTCTCTTGCAGGAAACAAGCCTATGTTTATGTATACTATGATTGTCTTTTTGAATTTGGTGCTAATACTCTTATATGGAATATGGAATAGGTCTTTGGATTATGGACGCGGATATTCTCTAATGGACGACGGCTGAATTATGAATGACGGACCAGACGTTTGTAACTATCAAGGATATGGTTGACAGTTTTTGAATCATTTATCCACAATGGTTTTGTGTCACTTTCAAGTGATTTGTCTAATACTACTCCTGTGAAGATTTTGCGAGACACGGGCGCGTCTCAGTCTCTTTTGTTGGCAGATACTTTACCGTTTTCTGACTCTTCATCTGCAGGCAGTATGTCCTGATTAAAGAGGTGGATTCTGTAAATTATACACCCGTTCCGCTCCATAACGTTCATCTGTTTTCCGGCTTGATTTCTGGGCCTCTTACGCTGGGTATTAAAGGTAGTTTACCATTTGAGGGTGTTCAATTACTTCTTGGAAATGATCTTGCGGGAGATAAGGTCGGGGTTAACCCGATTGTAACTGACAAGCCTTGTTTGGATCAGATCCATGATCCAGTTGAAGACGAAATTCAAAGTTTGTATCCTGCTTGTGTACTTACTGGAGCCATGAGTAAATTGGCTGAGGAGTCTGAAAAGTCTCTTAAAGATGACGTCATCGATGACGTTTGTTTGGCCGACATTTTCATGCGCTTAAATGATGAGGCTGATAAGCCACATTTTGATAGCAAATTGGAATGTTCTAAAGAAAAAAATTCAAAATCACGGCTGCTTAATGAACAGCATAGTGATAAGGACATTTCCAAGTTGTTTGACAGGGCAGTAAATGAGTGTGATGTAACTCAAGAGCCTGTGTGTTACTTTTGTAAGAAAGGTGATCCTATGCGCAAATGGCGACCGCCAGATGTGTCATGCGCGAATGGCGACCGCCAGATGTGTCACCTGATGATGAGTGGGCAGTTAAGTATCAGATTGTAGTACCAAATTCATATCGTTCAGATATCCTCAGTCTAGCCCATGAAACACCTCTTCCAGGCCATTTAGGTGTTAACAAAACATATTACAAAATTCTGAATCATTTCTATTGGTCAAATTTAAAGAAAGATGTTACGGAATTTTGTAGGTCATGCCACATGCCAAATGGTAGGAAAACCAAACCATACCAAAGGCCCCTCTACAACCAACCCCTGCATTTGAGGAAGCATTTAGTAGAGTGATTATAGATTGTGTTGGTCCATTACCAAAAACAAAGTCAGGCAATCAATACGTGTTAACAGCCATGTTTGCTTCAACCAGATTCCCTGAGGCCATTCCTTTACGGAATATTAAGGCAAAAGCTATTGTTAAGGCCTTAGTTAAGTTTTTCACACTTGTCGGCCTACCCCAGTCCGTTCAGTCTGAGCAGGGATCTAATTTCATGTCGGGAATGTTTCAACAAGTCATGCATGAATTGGGAATAAAGCAGTACAAATCATCTGCATACCACCCAGAAAGACAAGGCGCATTAAAAAGAATCCACCAGACATTAAAGAACATGATTAGGAATTATTGTTTTGACACTGAGAAAGACTGGGATGAAGGCATACATTTGTTATTGTTTGCTGTTAGAGAGTCTGTTCAAGAGTCTTTAGGCTTCAGTCCATTTGAATTAGTCTTTGGTCATACAGTTAGAGGACCACTTAAACTGCTAAAGGAAAGGTTTCTAGACAGTGATCTTGACTCCTGTAGTCTCTTACAATATGTGTCGGACTTTCGCACCAGGTTGACTAAAGCACGTGATTTGGCCATGTCAAATTTAAAGTCAGCACAAAAACGTGTGAAAATAACCTATGATAAACATGCCCTTAAACGAAGTTTCAAACCTGGTGAGAAGGTACTGGCTTGTGAAGAGTCCATGACAGCGGCGAAATTACAGAACTCTGACATTCTACTTAATTTGGATTCCAAGTTGTGTCATCTCGAACCAGCGCGTCAGGAAGAACTTCGAACTCTGCTCAGTCAATATGAACATTTGTTTCCCGATATTCCTACTCGGACTGATAAAATTTCACATGATGTCAATGTCGAAGATTCTAATTCAGTGAAGCAGCACCCATATCGTTTGAATCACATTAAACAAAACTATCTGAAAAAAGAGATTCAGTATTTATTGGACAATGACTTCATTGAACCAAGTAATAGTAACTGGAGTTCACCTTGTATCCTCGTTCTAAAGCCAGATGGCAGTTACAGGATGTGTACTGACTACAGAAAGATGAACACATTGACCAAAACAGACACATTCCCTATTCCACGCATTGACGATTGCATTGATAAAGTGGGAAGTGCCAAGTTTGTGTCAAAGTTTGATCTTCTGAAAGGATTTTGGCAAGTTCCACTGACAGATCGTGGGAAGAAGACATCAGCATTCGTCACTTCGGGGGGGCTGTTCCAGCACAAAGTCATGCCATATGGAATAAAAAATTCACCGGCCACGTTCCAGCGTCTCATCAACCGTATGACTTCCGGTTTGGAAGGACGTTTGGAAGGACCAATTACCAGTATACGAGTTGTCAGAGCATTTCCATCATAGCTCTCTAGATTTGTATCTAATACCGCTTATGCCGGTGCTAGGGGCCGTGTGATCATATCATCCAAGTTGCCACATGAACAGGTACAAT
>JAVTVY010051481.1:0-257633 GCA_036873755.1 Hanleya hanleyi | reverse complement strand
TAGTGTTTGCACATGTTTCTGGCGTGACCTGGATTGCTATGGTAAGCCATCAGTGTCATACCTTCTGGTTTTCAACACGTGGTAATTTTATTTTCCACACGTGTAAAATGCAGCCAATGGTTTGACTGGTAATTACCACGTGTGGATATTCGACCAACTATTCAACCAGGAAATACCGCACCTGGAAATTATTTACCACGTGTAGAAAATGTCCACTGATCATAGAACTGAGAATACTACGTGTGGATGTTATTTACCACACGTAGTATTTATCGAATGTAGATGGACACATAAAAACCAAAAAAAAACTAGGGAATAACTAGATAAAATGGTAAGACACGTTTCCACTTTGGATTTCCCGACTCTTTATACCATTGTTCACAATCAGGACATTACTGAACTCCTTAGTTCATTAATATCATCGGTTTTCAATGAAACCGGTTACCGGTATATTCATGTCAGAAGCCTTTCTTTAGTTATGCTGTGCGCCATGGTTGTCCTTTTTTTTATAGATTTCCAGGTAATGATGTTAAATTCGGTAAGACCATTTGCCAATGGGTGCAATCTGCGCACCGCTGTTGGCACTGTCGCCAATCTGCCGTAATTGTCAATAGGTAACCATTTGGTAGTCTGGTCCTTCTCATTCACCCAGCGCTGTATAGACGTTTATAAAGGAATGATCCCTATATAATCGACGCTGTGAAGGATATATACCCTTCATTCGGGTCTGAGGAATCCACTCATAGTTCAGAACTAATATCTTATCTGAACGTATACCTTTCCAATTATCGCTCAAGTACGAATCCTTTATTTCGTCGAGTCCCAAATTCTAAGGTTCGAGGAAGTGCTTTTGTTTTCTTCAAATAAACGATTGATTCGCGTTTTCTGAGCAAATCAATTTTTTTCTATCAGCAATCTTTTTTACCTCTATCTGGTCTGGGCGATTTGGGGTGTACCGCAGCCTGGGATGGGGGGAGGGGGGGTGCCCCCTATATATTTTCGCTATCGCTAAGGCTAGAGGGCTGAAACTTACCACGCTATATCTTTGGATCAAGCCCTACAAGAAAATATAAAAATAATCCAAGACGGCCGCGATGATGACGTCACGGTGACGTCATTTTTTAAAAAGAGCATATTTGGACGATTTTTCGGTCAAAATCTTCGAATTATTTTATTTTTGTTTTTTCATAGCAAAAACTGCACGATAAATTAGTAAATAATAATCTGATATGAAATAAAATAAGTTTTACCCACTTTTCCGTACAGAAAAGCAAAGATTTTGAAGAAATATGAAGAAAAATCACTTTTTCTGGTACCTCATATGGACGCCATTTTGAATTTACCCATGATCCTCTGCTTGTGAGGTTATGCATATATGCTTAAAATGACCCCATTATGATAGCCTATAACGTCACGAAGTTTTAGCTCTCCATTTTTTGGTGTTCCTGAGATATCGCAGAAAGTTTGGTAGGAGGGGGCTTTTCCCCCCCCCCCTTCCCCAGGCCGGATAGGCTTAATGGGGGGGAGGGAGGGAGGGGGGACAAATCAGGGTTGTTTTTTGGTGATGCTAATACATGTGTTTTCAGTCAAATACATAGAATCGCGTTGGATCAACATGCTGAATTTTTGCGTAATTGTTTTAGAAATATGGCGAAAACATCACTTTTCTGGTACCCCCATGGCCGCCATTTTGAATTTACCCATGACCCTCTGCTCGGGGGTAACGCCAAGGCAGACAGGCAAGTTGGTATTACTGAGACAAAGAAGGTGTTTCTTTGTAACTTCATGACTAAGGTTGCACCTGATTCTAAAGGTCCCATGAGAGGGGAAAAGAGAAGGGGACCAATGGCAGAGTTAGTAGACGAACGAATAAAACACCAATGGACATTATATAACCGCAAGAAGTGGTTTAGTGGAGATGTTCTTCGTAAATGTCCGACAGGAGAGGCTCCCACCTACCCTGAGGATCAGTGTTCCATGGTAACCTACCCTGAGGATCAGTGTTCCATGGTAACCTACCCTGAGGATCAGTGTTCCATGGTAACCTACCCTGAGGATCAGTGTTCCATGGTAACCTACCCTGAGGATCAGTGTTCCATGGTAACCTACCCTGAGGATCAGTGTTCCTTGGTAACCTACCCTGAGGATCAGTGTTCCATGGTAACCTACCCTGAGGATCAGTGTTCCATGGTAACCTACCCTGAGGATCAGTGTTCCATGGTAACCTACCCTGAGGATCAGTGTTCCATGGTAACCTACGAACAGTTTGCTGTGAAATACGATGATGATGATGATGAGGTATACAAACTCTGTTCGGAGAAAGACTGGATCCGAGAAGAGATCGAATTGGTGGAGGATGATCCAGTTTTAGGTTATGCTTTATCATAGTGGAGCACATCACCTTAAAGACTCAACTGAAGAATTGCACTTTGAAAGTCTATCTCCTCTGCACCTGGTGAAGGAATCCAATCACATTTTTTTCAGGACTTGTGACCTGTTGCTGATGCTGCCCCCCCCCCCCCCCAACACAGCGTCAACAGTTTTTTATGGATTCTTGAAGCCCTAGTGAAGGAGTACACCATAAAGGTTACTGTCCAGAGACAATTTCAAAAAAGCACATGACTACCCTAGTGAATACTCGCTGTAAGTCGCATTCTGTTTTTTTTTTTCGTGAGATCAGCGTCGGTGATTGGCTGAAGCTTAATGCAAGCAACTATCGGACAAAATGGTAGTTTTTCACATGAGATAAAGTCCCTTTATCATCAGACCGGGGGCATAATAACGCATATGGTTGAGATCGAACGTCGTTCATACAAAAAAGATCTGTGTCAATAATCGAGAGACAACATCCATTTCAAAACGGAAAAACTATTCCATACTCTTGGTGCCTTTATTTTCAAAGACAGTAAGAAATGTTGGCAGAATAAAATGGTCTATACAGGTTATAGTTCTAATGTCTAGTAGAGTAATATAGAGTAGAGTAGTCTTGTGTTTAGATGGTGGACAAGCTTGTGTGTTAGTCATTCAAATATAGAAGGTAGAGAATACGAGCGTAGCGTGCAAGATCTATGGCGGTAAGTATTTAAACTTGTATCTAATTCCGCTTAACCAGGGGCTAGGGCACGTATGAACCTATGTTTTTCAAGATCCTCATAGTTTTCGTGTGAATAATCACAAAGTGTGACTGAGATACATCATACTCTAGACTTTACAATGTACACTTCGTGGTTTAAGAATGCTGTTCAGCGATATGGATTTGATATTTTTGAAACATCATGATGTCTTGCTGATATTCTGTCTCGTAGGAAATTAGTCTACTTGTATGTATAGTATGATTTATCCTTTTAGTTTCATGCTAATGTTGTTATATGGACGACTTCTGAATATTGATTGACGGAATAGGCGCTTGTATTTTAGGCATTACCTACCCAGTAATTCTGCCTTTCCCAGGCGATTGATACACTGGCACTTTCAGCAAGTATCATGCTATATAAGTCTAAACAGGGCTTCGAGATAACGGGGCTCGAAAAATCACAGAACAAAGATAGCACTTGCTCTGGGCGACTCATTCCAGTACAGGTTAGAAGGAACTATTTATTTCCCCTATTCTACGCCATGATAAATGACATGATTTCAGTAAAAAAAAGTTATATATACTTTACTGAAACCAAATCAATAATTTCGAATATTATGTTTAATCGCAATAGGCCAGTGATAACCAAGACTCTACGAAAACACGGCGTCGATCAGTCTCAATTTGTTTAAAACAATTGGAGCGATATGCAAGAGGTGGGAAAAAATTGACGACGTCTGGCGACTAAAAAGCAACCATATGATTCTACAGGAAAGAATTCGCCGACACCCAACATTCAGACCCGAGAATATGGAGGAATGGCGGACGTAGCCTAATTAGTATCTCAGCCGCGCTTTTATTGCAGCAGTTCACGTGGAAACTATAAAGTATCCACACGACTCCTAGCACCGGCTTAAAGATCCTAGATACACTAGCTCTGGAGCTCTGATGACGTATCAGCTCAAACAACTCATCTGAAGGTATAGTATGAGCATTATGGACGTCTGATGGTGTAAACGCCTTAACATGGGAAACCTAGTAAATCCAAGAATACCTAGGAAAACTAACCTGTAAAATCCGATGTCGTACGGCTTAAATTTCCCACCGAGATAATAAACCTACATATAATGACTGGGGTGCCAGACTTTCGCTACTTCCTGATTAACGATAATGCTGACATTCCACTGGCCATGAATGCTCATTAATTACACTTAGAATTTACATGGAATTTACAGATAATATTTCGGACTCACTCGCCGGTTTTCACCATAATCACTTTAACTGAATGTCAACCAACCATAGCGCTATCCTGGCACCGTAGTTCTTTACATTCCATGGACAATCATTTCCAGACAGGCTGAATCGATCCATTATCTCCTTTTGACCTGTATCCTCTTACATTGGATAGTAATCCAGGCAAAGTAATACATTCACCGGATGAATTTCAGAAAGTAGTCTAATACATTCTTCTATCGGAACACACATAGCCAAGAATTCTCTCAATTTCGACCAATCAATTAGCGATCCTGTCAACCACGAATTTGAATAACGTTGCTCGTTTTTGATAAGAAACTACCAGGCTGCAGCTATTAACAATAACAACATACAATATCCAATAGCATGGCTGTTTTAACAACGGTTCCAAGCTGTTACTGAAATCAGCAACACAGAGATGAAACTGAATCTAGGAGTTACAAATAACACTAGCAAATAACACGAATTTAGTTTAGGACTCCTCTGAATTTGTTGAAATTTCTCTGGATTGTTTTGGACCATCTTTTTTTCTCTTGGGCGAAGGATTTTGACACTTAGATAAGATCAAAACACGATTCTAGACATATAGTACACACCATACAGAACAACTAAACATCACTGATTTTCATTTACATTAGACCAATTCACTAAATTTTGTGAGAAATTCAAGTAATTTAAAACGAAAAATTATATACATACCCTATGTGTGGTTTACATATATGAAAACTGATATGGAGAGATAATTGCCTCATACAATGAGCAAACGTTTCATATTCAGCTTATGAAAAACTGGCGTGAAAATAAACGAACAGTAAGTGATTACAGGTTAGTTTCTCTGGGTACTCTTGCATTTACCATGTTATCCCATGTTGGGGCGTTTACTCCATCAGACGTCCACGACGCTCATCCATTAACAACATAAGTTGCTCGAGCTGATCTGTCATCACAGCTCCCGAGCTAGCGTATCTAATTCCGCTTAAGCCGGTGCTAGGGGCCGTGTGGGTACTTCATAGTTTCCACACAAACAGCTGCAATAAAAACGCGGCTGAGATACTAAGGCTACGTCCGAGAATCTACCGTATTTTCGGGTCTGAATGTTAGGTGTCGAGGGATGCTTTCCTGTAGAGTCATATGGTTGCTTTTTGGTCGCCAGACGTCAATTTTACCCACATCTTGTATATCGCTCCAATTAACCATTGACAAGAAGATACACCGACGGACTGAGCCTTGCTATTGTTTTCATTAGCGGAACTTACCCGATTTGGTAATGCTATTGAAATTCGAACTTTACTTAACTTATTATTAATTCAGAATCCTCTTTCCCAATAGCTGAATCAGGTTTATCTGGACACTAATTCTTCCCTGAAATGAATGTTGAAATTCTATTGGCTAATTTAGTTTTAAATTAGGTTATTTCTCAAAATGCCGTGAGAAGTTCAAGTAAGGTAAATTAAAACAAACTGATATGGAGAGATAATCGCCTCCCACATTGAGCAAACGTTCCATATACAGCTGATGGAAAACATGCATCAAAATAGATAACCAGAAAGTGATTAATCATTGACAACAATATACACTCACGGGTTAAGCCTTGCTCTTGCTTTCGATAGCGAAACTTACAGAGTTACCTTTTTGTTACTCGATTTGGTAACGCTGTTATTAATTCGGGATCCCCACCCCCAAAAAGTTTAACTAGGTTTATCTGTGCGATAATTCTTCCTTGAAATGAACATGATGAATGTTGCAATTCTATTCGCTATGGCCGATGCTATACTACATCATATCCATGTTTTAAAATAATTGTATCGTTGTTTATGAAACAGTTCAGTTTTGAGCAGTGCGAAAATGTCTTGCTGACATAGCTGTTAAATTCTATCTGTTCAGCCAAATATTGTATGATCCGTATATACAAGTGACAAATCGAAATAGAAAAGTTAGCTTCTGTCTCGTCGCATTAATAAATATTGCCGTTCTCTGGGGGAAGGCTTAGCGTTATTCAGTTCCATTATTTTCAGGGACGCTCGGTGTCCGAATGGTCTAAGGAGCGTCGCTGTTGACCGCTAGCCTCACACCTCTGAGCCGGCACGGGTTCGAGTCCAGCTGGTCCATGTGTGGAAGTTTGCCAGTTACTTACCGACGGGCGGTGATTCTCTCTGGGTACTCCGTCTTCCTCCACCAACCAAACTGACTGTCACCATATGAGTGAAACAAACTTGAGTGTGACATTAAGCCAGATCCCCGCCTCCCCCCATTATTTTCGAAGCTGCAAGACATTTTTCTGTAGTCAAGACATGCGTACTGCCGAATTATACTGATTATAGGCCTACTGATCCTCAAAGACCCAAACCGTCCACCAAGATGCTTCGGTTGAATCCGGATTCTTGTCTCCCGATCCATAGAATCGACATACTTCCGTCTTTTCATGAAAGTTGAACATACGGCATCCTGTATATACGCGGCAGTAACGAGCACAGTTTGTCGGATATTTCGCTGACATTTGTTTCATTGGCTTCCCGGTTATATACTTGTTTTCCAGGTCAGGAATTCTACGAATAACTGTAAAAGAGTGTTTGATAAAATTACCTTAACATACAAATAGCAAAGAATAAAATGAAAAGATGAAACTTGAATAGAATACATGTACCTAGGGCAATACATGTACCTATACCTTCACAGAGATGCTAGACGCATGGTATAAGTATAATAGCACATGCCCACGCAGATAATGTCAGATACCTCACATATAACACTGACACTCAAACAAGAGGACTGGTGATTGAGAGCCAAGGACACTGGGGTGATTCAAACGCCAGGCCATACCCACCAATGGCATCTACTGTGTAGAGGTCGCATCACATACAGAATAGAACGACAGGTATCATCAGAATAGCTGATATTTGAGTCAGATATTTTATGAACGTACCTATTCTAAAAAACTTTATATCGTCAAGCGTAGAAAATTCCAAAGTAGTATTGTAAATATGAGCCTGTTACAGAGACATTATTAATGTTACATTTCTCATCGTTATTGGTGTTCATGAAGACTGACGTATATAGCAAACTATAGCATTTATTTTGTTGCTAGAGTGAACTTAACAGATAAACGACATTAGTGGTTGAGGAGAAGACATATATTAACAAGAAGTGCGTTTGTTGATTGCTCACCATATGCCAAGGTCTGCTTTGGACGACGAGTACCTGAATTTTTTTTCTTTTTATGAGGTTGGCCCATTGTGATGGTTTCAGCTTGTTGATTTCCTGTAACAATTGACAACAACTGGTACAAAACTATCTCTGCTTATTGGTTTTAAGGTATTCATTTCCAGTTATCTGGCTGGAAAGGGAACATAGTCCTCGTTACCATTTTCAACATTTTAATATTGGAAGACCCCGATTAAAACTTTAGCAACACTCTTGTTCAAACGATTCATATGATTTACAATGATGGATATGTTAACTTGTTTCAATGCAGTAGACACACTTTGAGATGGGTAGACAAAAAATAAAACTGGACTAAAAATGTAGCTTAGCTTCTCTCAGGTGTCTCCGCTCTTATAGTTTTCAAAGAAAACTTCCAACGAAGTCAACATTTTCCAGAGAATATGTTAACTATTTGTCTTTATATCTATAGACATATATCACTTAAACCTCGATAGCATAGCATAAATTACTCACTGTGGCCTGGATTGCAATATAGATAAGCCACATACAGGGAAAAAATGTCTTTCAAGATGTAAATTGAAGACCTATTCTGATTATGAGTTCCCACATTATGCCTCATTGTTGGTTCTGCCAACGGGCATTTGCTTACAACACGCCATGCCATGCTAAGTTCGATTTACTGGAATGATTTTTCTACACAGTTAAAACGCTTTCATAGCCTGATAGATATTTCCATTATTAAAACTACCACAAACAAACAAATTACAACTGTAATGATGCACGGATGCATATGCGCACGGTCTATCGCCGTTTGCATCAGATTGTTCCATAGTGTATCCTCTAAGATATTTCCCATTTTGCTTGTTTGTCAAGATGATCCTAATCAGACGCGTGGATCTATTCTACTAATAATGAAATTTCCAATACCGATTTGTGTCCCGAATCCCGGTCACGGGATTTAGAATCAATGTCTATGTGTCCGTCTGTAACGCTTTTCCGTTAGCACAATGCTTGATAAACTATCCATTCAAATCAATCAGAACTTTCGATGAAGTCATATCTGACAGCTCTTCGTATTCCAAAACAGTTGGCATGCATAGCCTACCTTTTTCTTCTCTGTGTTTACTTGAGAAGGTACGGGTTTTGGCATTAAGAGTTGTCTGCCCTGTTTTGTTCTCCACATTCAAGCACACTGTATTCAATTGTACTCTTGTATATTATGCACATAATGAAACAGCGTAGCTGATGGAAGGCTCCTCTTCACGAACATTTCTAGTACAATACTAGTGTTCTACGATTTGCATTCACTTATATAATGGTAAGCTGATATATAGATCTCAACAATATTACCTATATACTGGTATACTCTACTGTGCTAAACCGGAATGCTCTTTTAAAAAGATAAGACAAGCAGAAATGCGCATCAGGATCAGCGTAACGTAATTTTTGGCAGTTTTTACTGTCTTCTAGTCGCTCTCTTCACCTTTGACGTTTTCTCGTAATTTCAACTATATAGATACGAACATAGCATGTCGAGTAATTACCGAAAGTGTATTTCCTCAAATCCCTTTCGTATCAACCGATGTTCTTTTGCGAGTAATAAAATACAGGTTAGAGCGAGCATATATAGGCGTTAGACGTCCGAGATTACATAAATGGATAGTAATAATTGTGCCATGCCACATTTAACACTATTCAGATGCACTTAACTATTTTTATAGCTTTTGCTACCATTAGTTGTGCTTTGATAATTGCTCGACCCCCACTGTATTTCTTTGTCTTTCATTTAATGGTTAATTCATCCATCTGTTACCCATACGCACCAAATCAAGTTGATCATGTTGTGCTATTCCTTCAATAGGAAATTTTAATTTGATATCAGTCATAATTCCTATAATCCATATTACAGTACTTACCAATATATGAATCAATATGATAATTTACAACAAAATTCCTTAAGTAGAGTTTTCGATTTTATTGTGTAATATTTGTACATGAATTAGTCAATGTTTATTCATATACATTACTTTCCCTTATTATTAACTCGGTAATTTCTAGTCATTGAATTCTAGTCCGCTTGGAAAAGACACGTACATAGTTGTTAAATATGCATAAATCTGTATAGTCGCTACATTGAATATATGTTTTGTCTTAATCAGTTACATATTGTATTATGAGCTGCCTACAATTTCAAAATATGCTTGCATTTACCTCTTGGAAGATAGAAGGTTACCGTAATCCAGGCAACAATGCAGTTGTTGATAAAATTAGACTGTTCGACTTCATAGCCCTTCAGGAAACTTGATCCACTTCCACGAACCTAGAAAACGTTGATCTTCCAGGATATCAAATGAAACTGGTACATAGAAATCAGCAAGCTAAATCTGGCAGGGGTTTTGGGGAATTCATGCTACTATACAGGGACAAATTCATAAATTCGGTAACTCATCTTAAAACGGACCACCAACATTCTCTTTGGCTTAAACTCCTTGGATCGAAATTCGGGTGGACACAGGACCTATTCATATGTACAACTTACATCCTTCCAGGTGACTCAGACTATTTCAGTTCCCAATTCATAGAATTTGAGAGGGAAATAGCTACTTTACACAAATCAAGGACATGTACTTCTACTTGGCGATTTTACCGCTCGTACAGGTTTAATAAATGGTCCTATCCAAGACTACATACCTAACGACAAGGACACGCATGTTCCACTTCCTCCTAACCATAGCATAGATAGAACAATTAAATCACGACAATCGGAAGACTAAACAATAATCAAAACGGACCTAAACTTATTGACCTTTGCATTGCGTCCCAAATAAGAATTCTCAATGGTCGCACTCCAGGTGACTACTTGGGCAAATTTATATGCCACAATCATTTTGGTTCTAGTGTTGTTGATTGCGTTATCTGTTCTGACCAAATACTCAATAACTTCATATACTTTAACGTTCAACAGCCACCTAGCACTTCTGCTCATTGTATGGTAACTGCTTTAATGAAAAGTCACATGATTTTTCACACAGAGCCTCCCGCGCCTACCGTATCGTTACCTATCCACCCCAAAATTAATGATGAAAACATGCAGGAATTCCTGTTCGAACTGCTGGATCCAAGTTCAGTTAATAACATACATAAAATTGTGGATGAGCCCATCATGTCCGACCAATCATGCATTTATGATGTAGTCAAGAAAACTCAGGATATTCTGTTAAAAGCTGCATTTAAAGTCAAACCACCAATAAAGCTCAGTACAAAGTCTAAGAAAAGGAAATTTTTCAAAAACGAAAAAGACCCATCCATTATTAAAATGAAACGTGACTTTGGACACCTACTCTATCTTTTATCAAAATTCCCGTCGGACCCTCATATCCGTGGGCGTTTTTTCTCGACAAAGTCTAAACCCAATAAACTAATAAAACAGAAAAAACGACAAGATAAACAAACATTATATAAGCGGCTTGACGAAAGGGAACAAAACGATCCGAAAGAATTCTGGAAAGTTTTAAACGAACTTGTTGACAAAATGAAGGATGACTTAGATTTATCCAGTGAAATCGTGAACAAATTGAACAATCATTTTACGACACTCAACGTTCAATCCTGGAGTGATGAACAATGCAATCCAGACATTTTAGAAGAAATCCGAAAACTTGAAAAGAGCACTCCATCATGCTCAAGCCTTGATGATCCAATCAAACATACGGAAATAATCAATGGTATAAACTCAAAAGTAACAAGTCGCCAGGGCTCGATCAAGTTACAAACGAATTATTAAAATACAGAAAAGATGTCATATTTTCAATGCTTGGTAAATTATTTAATTCTGTTATTAACTCGGACATTTTTCCGACATAGTGGAACCAAGGTCTTATCACCACCATTCATAAAAATAAGACCAAGACATTTACCTGACAACTACAGAGGAACCACTATATTAAGCTGCTCAGGGAAACTTTTTTGACTTATACTCAACGCCAGACTCACAGAACATTTAAAATCCAATAACATATTAGTCAGATGGCTTAGGGTCATTTTCAACATTACCGTTACAGGCCGGGTAAAAGCCTCATATTTTGCATGATGCTTCCTTAAGGGCTACTGATAAGTTTTAGTCTAGGAGCCCTCTTGACTTTTCTTTAGAATTCACGTGAAAAACTAAAATCCAAGATGGCCGCCACAAATGAAAATATATCGATTTTCTCGAGTTATGTGTGTCTTTGATAGGAAGGCTCAATTGCTATCAAATTATGGCTTATTGAGGTCATTCTATCCGACTTGTTACAAATATGCACATTACCTGTAGCTAATATTATCTGTAACTCAACCCTCCTCAGACTCGGGGTGTTTAGAGTCTATTAGTTGCATTCTTGGGTGGATGGGGGAGAGGTGTTTGCTCCCTATTTATTTTCGTTACTCCTCGGGCTAGAGGACTGAAACTCTCCATACTATAAACTTGGGACAACGCCTACCGTAAAATGCTTTCGAAAAATCAAGATGGTCATTCTGATGACGTTACAGTGACGCCATCTCTTCGAAAGACATTTTTCGGCTGATTTTTTTATCGATTTTTCGCTTAAAATACCAGAGCGATGGATAATCCTTAATTAGGCTAATTTATTTGTCATGCACTTGTAGGCAAGAAATATAATGAAAAATGGATGGAAAACAACAACAACCGCTAATTTATGAGGGTACCTCATTGCAAACATTTAGAATTTACCCATGATCTTTACACTTGGATGTAGACGACCAACCAAGGACGCCAAATGTGACTTTTGATGGCATTGTTTGTTAAAATGGGCACTTACGCTAAATTAGTTCTTTGTGTGGAAGGGTTCAAGGTGGGAGGAGATACTATATTATGGAATATTATATTGGGCTAATTTTTAGCCCATTTCCATAATTCTAGTGATTAACCATCATGAGTTAATTCAGAATGGCGATCATGTGGGGTTACCCGTAAATCAGGCTTTTTCAGGTTGTTCATATAATATGCATTATTCTCAGATCATTGCGCAAATTTTTAACATCAGTGGATCTTACATCAAAGTCTAACACCTTACACCTATTTTGCATCTGTTTGTATAATTTTCAGCTAAAAATATGATGGTTTAATTCAAAATAGTGAACATGGGGTATTCTGAAAATCACACATTTTCATGTTGCGCGTACAGCTCAATGCAAGATTCTTAGCTCATTGTTCAAATGTTTCAATACCGAGAGATCTCTAAACATAGCCTGACATCTTACGCCCATTTTGAATCTATTTACAAATTTCTAAGATCCAGATTTGATGATGAAATTCAAAACTGACGGCCATTTGGGGCCATCTGAAAATCATACTTTTTCATGCTGCTCTTATAGCCCAAGGCATTATTCTTAGCTCATTCTACACATTTATCAAAACCGATGGATCTCCAATCATAGCCTAACATCTTACACCCAGTTTGAATCTATTTATATATCCCGAAGATCAAATTATAATGGTCCGATTCAAAATGGGACCCGCGTTGGGTCATCCTGCTTTTTCATGGTGCTCGTGTAGATCAAGGCATTATTATTGATTGATTGAGCAAATTTATCAAAAACGAAGGATCTCAAATCATAGCCAAATACCTTGTGTCCATTTTGAATCTAAATGTTTGTCTTCAGGTTAAAAACAATGGCTAAATTCAAGATGGCGAGTCACCCGGAAATACGTGATTTTATTTTCACTCGTATAATGCATAGCATTATTTTAAGACAAGGTACAAAATTGTTTAAATTGAGCAGAATAACATCATAGCTTATCACATTATGCACAGTTTATTCTGTTGGCGTAATCTTCAGCTGAGAATACAATTGTTAACTTCAAAATGGTGACCATGTGGGTTCATCTGGGATGAATAGTTTCATTTTACTTGTATGATTCAAGGTATTGTGCTGAAAGTAACAATTTCTCAAAACCAAGGCTATTCACAATACAGATCAATCTGTCTATTTGTGGGTTTAGTTTGGATCTATTCCTATTATCACTAACCAAAAATATTTCAGAAATTCAAGATGGCAGACATATGGGGTCATCCGAAACTCTTGCTCAATTTGGTAAATGTTATTCGTCAAATTCAAAGCGATTCTTTTTAGCTCGAAACAGACATTTGCTACAACTGAGATGTTTTACACTATAGGTGGTAATTTTGGGTCAATTGGCCCTTAAAACGTCCATTCAAATGTACTTTTTCTACTGTTCTCTGCTTCGCATACGCAGATGGATGGCATTTCCACTACACACCAGTCCAGTCGGACCAAGGATGGTTAACCTTCACCCACATCTGTCTATGCACCACGCTTGTGCGGTCAGAACTTTTCAGTGAAAGTCAACCCAAGACCTCGAAACTTCTCCCATCGTACTCTACAGCGTGGGACAGAAAAAAAGATGCTACACTCCATAGCGTAAAGAGAACTGCCCATGAGTGGGTTTCCATTGGGCCTATTAGGCTGGACATAGAAGTGTATGGCGAGGCTAAAATTGTATAATAGGTATAAAGGAAGCTACTTGCCAAATTTGGTTCTTTTATTCGCACTGTAACGGTAATTTCGCTAAGCCACATGACTATATTACAAGATAACCAAAGTGACTTTCGCAAAAATCGCAGAACATCAGATAACCTATTCATACTCAAAACTATTATACAAAAGTACATTAACAAATAACATAAATTATTCCTTTCTTTTTTTCGACTTCAAAAAAGGCGTTTGATTACGTGGGCATGCTGGGATACTCATTAAACTTCCTCGCTCGGAAATCAATGATAAATTAGTCAATACAATCAAATCTATGTACCAAACGAACCAAACTTGTCTTAAAGTCGATCAAAATAGATCAAACTTTTTCTCATCAATTATAGGTGTGAAACAAGGCGACAACGTAAGTCCAACAATTTCAACTTATTTCTTAATGACCATGAATTCCCAAATAACTGTGACCCGGCTCCTCTTGAAACAAAAAAAACTCAACCATCTCCTCTGGGCTGATGACTTAAAGGTCAACCCAAACGATCTGAGGTCAAAAATATAAAAAATGGTCCTTTCGATTCTGAAAATAATGATATTTTTTCATAATTTTGTGCAGTCTGGTTGGCGAGATATTGCCGTTTGAAAGGTGAAAATCGCTCTCCTATCAATTCCAGCTGTGACGTCACGGAGGGACAGCCGTCTTGTATTCTCTATGTTAAAGCCGTATACCATAGTCATAAGTAGCTGCTGATTTCTGGAGATTTTCGGAGTATCGGGGTATCATTTGTTAAATATGCCGGGACGTTGTGTAGTGGGAGGTTGCAGTTTTACTACAGATGACGGTGTTAGTATTCATTTGTGGCCTAAAGACGAGAAAATCGCTGCAAATTGGACGAAATTTGTACGCAACACGAGAGTGTGGAAAGAGGGCCCGAGCCAGTACTCGTATAATTTGCACGGCACATTTTGACAGAAAGACATCATTCGAGGACCTCTACAGCGTAGCAGTTGAATTCGGGTACAAACCAAAACTTAAGAGAACAGCTATTCCAACTATCAAACCTAAGAACAATCAGAATGTGACGGCAAAGAAATCGGACAAGGAGAATCTATCAGGGACATCGGCTGAACGAACCTAGCCTGCAAGCGAGGCCTCGGGCAGGGAGACGGCTGTACATGCCCTGCTCGCTCTCGCGTCCCCGATTAACGCCCAGAATGCTATCCATGATGTGGCATTTGTTGCTTGAGCACCTACAAGTTAGACTGGATGAGTCTCTATTTCATATATACTATTTAATAATAATAAAATGATCTTTCATAAATATATATACGTTTGATAAGTAAATAAACAAAAAAATAAAAAGTCGTACAGTGATCGGGCAAACCGGTCGCCTTTTAATGTTTTTTTTTCTGAACACCAATTGGAGTGAATAGCTGTAGATACAGAAGTGATAATAATACTTTCATAATCCCTTGACATTTGAGATTGTGGGAATATCATTCGATTTGAATTTCATTGACGTGATTTGTCGAAAATTGAGGAAATGTGAATGCCGATCCATCACGTCGGTTCGACACCCACTCACCACGGCCTAATTTTTGCCATGAATGTCCAAAGTTTTTTTATCAAACTATATAATTCTGAAATTGGTATTTCATGGGGATTATGAGAAAACAAACAAAATTCAAATCGGACGTATATCAGTAGAGTTATCAACAGTTTACTGTCCTTACTGCCGAATCCCGGAGTTTATCCCTTCGAAAAGGCCGCCTCGGTCAGTAACAACAACAACAACAACACAGACGTGCTCGTTCTTTACATCACAGAATCGTTCTACATTCAATACAGTTTGAAATATATGGACATTTGGTCTTATAGATGACGATAATAAGGTTTCCAGTCAAGTTGCATACCAATCTGTATTCAACAAACGACCTCTCCGAATCCTGTCGTCGTCGAGTTCCACGTTGTCAGAATGGTTGTCACTGTGAGAATCGGAGCCGTACGGCTCAAATTGATAGGGCTGAATTCCGCCGTTGGTCTTCAAACAACTGTTAATTTGCCCGTCATCATCCTCCTCTCTATCTATTTCATCTTCTTGGCGAAAAATATTTCCATCTAAGGAGCTGATATCGCTCGAATCGACATCTGAATCGGAGCTCTGACTGCACTCGCTTTCCATGTTATCCGCTGTTTTTTCTCAGGCAACTGCCCTGCGTGACGTCATCAACCCAGCTGTGAAAGTGTGAAAAAGCCCACTTTGCTCCCATATTACGTGTGTTTCCGATCAGATTAGATTATTTTCAATATTTTTTTCATACAAAGTGAAGTATGAACTATGATTTTTAAGGATTTTTAGACCAAAAAAAATTCCGTTTGGGTTGACCTTTAATATATTATTCTCAGAAGCTGCTTAAGGTCTTCAAGCCAGTCTTGATCATCTAACATCATGTGAAAAAATGGCATCTTTCCGTTAATACTGATAAAACCAAAGTGATTATTATACACAGATATAATTCTACTAGTTCCAGCTCCCATTGGAATTTCAAACTCAAAAATTCTGATCTCGACATTGTAACCGAGTATACTTATTTAGGATGCACTTTAAATAAATCAGGAAATTTCACTTCAACAAGAAATACTCTATATAACAAAGCACTAAAAGCCATGTCTAAATCATCCATCCCCCTCCACTTACAAAAATGTGTTCGACTCCTTGACCAAGCCTATACTCCTGTACAACTGTGAAATATGGAGCACTGAATACCTATGTAAATTAAAACATAATATCCAGCATTATTTCGACATAATTGAAAAAGAAAATGTCGAAAAACTACATACTAAGTTCTGTAAACTAAGCCACAGTGTAAGTGTAGCTATTAAGCAAGAGCTAGGCCGTCACTATTTAGCCACATATATTAATACATATATTATTAAATACTGGCAACGCCTTGAAAACATTGATGATAACCCTCTTCTTTCAGATGCATATACATGTTCCAAGACAATGTCTGTAAAAATGATATTTGGTAGTTATATCCCAGCTCTCTTTAAACACTATGATCTTAACCTCAATTCAACCTTAGCAACAGATCTCAACACATCACATAGAAGCTGTGAAAAAAATGTTACAAACTTATCTACTATATAGAAATAAAAAAATACAATCCACAGAAAAACTCTCCCTCTGCAAACAACTCCCATTCAATCACCAGCTCTCATCCTTCCAAACAGAAATTCATAATCAACACTTCCGACAGGCCACCACTAAGTTGCGAATTAGTGCCCACAATCTTGCTGTAGAGAAGGGCAGGGCAAAAAGATTAGAGCGACATAATACAAAATGTGAGTTGTGTGATCTTAATGTAGTTGAAGATGAACACTTTTTGTGTATTTGCCCATCAACTCTCCAAACCCGTGAAACTTTTCCCCTTCAACTGTTCTCCATTCATCCTGACTTTCAATCCATGAACAATCACGAAAAAAATCTTATTCATTCTAACTTGTGAAAGCCTTTCATCATCAACCAGCGCCAAATACATACACAGAATGTTTGATTAAAGAACAAAACTATTATATTGCAGATCCCTTGCCAGTCGTCATAATCATATAACTGTATTCATAATAATCTGATTGGGAATTGATCATCTACCTGGCCATGCTAAAATGTCAATATGGCGGGATGTGTCATCTGTTCCTAATTGGGTTTTCTAAATTACAAGTCTTTTACATGCAGACCAATGATTTATATTTGCAAATATGTCTTTAATACAAATTACCCTATTGAATGTCATTGTCATCACATCAAGTTTAACTTAACATTCAAATTAAGAGTTTGAGTAAATTAGTAGTAGGCCATTTATTTCTTATATAATAGCATTAAGAAACATTGTATTTAATACATATTAATAATTAAATAGTAGTTGACTATAGCCATTAGTAGTAATCGATAAGTTTAAAACAGGTTTATTACAGTTTGATTCTATATATTGTTCCATATGTTTTCGTTCTCTTAAAATATTATTGGGAGTTATCTCCCTTTGGTCTATTTACACTGCATATGATCGTAATAAATATCGTATCATATCGTATCTTATTAGAACAAGCATTTTTCAACATGATGGACTCCGTTTACTTGCACTATTAACAAAATGGGCAGTATAAGTATTCCATTGTATTAGACGTCTTACTGATCGAACATATTTGCAATGATTAATAATCCGTCCCACTTCTGTGCCATTCATTAATTTCCTATGCTTAATTGACATATTTCTGTCTGTTATTTTTCATCGTTTTACTTTTCATATACGGTTCGTCATTTGTACAAATCCCTTGTGTTGTCTTGTGTTGGCAAGCATTTGCTTGGTTCGTCGAGGGTATATTCTTTACGGGGCATTTGTATTCCACGGTGATCTGCATGGAACTGGACATTTTGGTTCGCGTCATTCCGCGCCGCGTTCTCAGGTTTACACTGCCCAGATCAAGCTCATCAGTGCCCATAAAGAAAATAGCCCAGACTATCCAGGCAAATATCTATGCAACAAAACCAGTCAGACCGTATATAGACATAGAACAGAAGAGTTTTGTGCAAATGACAAGCGGAATTTGAAAAGAAAAACGATGAAAAATATCACACAGAAATATATCAATCATGCATAGAAAATTAACGAATGGGATAATTATTGTTATAATAACCAATGCAAATCCGTTCGACCAGCAAAAGGTTTATACAATGGAATAACTATACTGCCCATTTTGGTAATATCGCAGGTAAATGGCGTCATGCCAAGCCATTGAGTCTGTCAATTTAAAACATGTTTTTTCTAACTATTTATCCATCTCTGTAATGCCTGAAAACTTACGCCTACATATTCTTTCTTACTTATATTTTACTACTCACGGAAGAACATCGAAAGATGTGAAAGCGCCTTGAATGCTTTACAGTTTCGGTAATTACCCGCCATGCTATGTTCGTATAGAGTTTTCTTGAAATATTTGCAGTTCGTCTGGATTTCATTTATAAATAGATGTACTAAAGCCATCAAATGTTAGCTTGATAAGTTTCCTTATCAAAGGATGAAAGTTTCTTTAAAGAGTTTATCTTATTGGCCATAGCAATCATTCTAGACAGTAACACCTTTCATTTTGTACAAAAATTACAAGTAAATTATTGGCATCGTCATGAGTACGAACTTTGCACCAAGGTAGGCTACCCCTGTATTGACATATTTAGAGAAACGAATGTATAAGGATGTCGAAACCCTTTTTGATGTGCCGATAAAAGAACATAAGCCTAATCGTCTAAACGTTATTTGGACGATTGTTTTCTCATTTGAGAAACCAAAATTTGAGCTTTCATTGACCTTCGTCAAAATCTTGAATAACTTAGATACAAATGTACAATTTACCATGGAGCAAATTGCCGAAGAAATTGCAAGAGAAATTTGCATTCATTGACGGTGTACTTCGGCAGTGTGCTACAAGCCCGGTACCATTTAAAACAGCTTGCCGCTTTGTGTCATTATTACTGACCAAGAATTATACAATCAACGAATGAATAAACTGAAACTGTCCCTACTATATAGAGATTATCCCCGTTTGAGTAATTACTACAGGTTTCAACAAAGCGCTCTCCCCCCTTACCCATATACCTTGCCAGGTGGGGATCACTTTGCTCCTATCTCCGGAACGACAAAAACCTGAGAGATGACACCCCCTGACTGTAATTTATCACATTGGGGCCAATTTAACCTATTTGCGTAACCCCCAAGCAGATGATCATGGGTAAATTCACAATGACGACGATGTGGGGTACCAGAAAAGTGATTTTTCTTCAAAATTACTGCTTTTCTGTGGGGAAACGCCTATTTTATTTCTCGTCAGATTATGGTTGTTTATGGCTCTATAGACAAACAACTAAAATATCGTTCTATCCTATGTGGGGTTGTTATTAAGAATGAAAAGTGCAGAAGACACCCAGACACTAGCCGCTCACGTCTGACCAACGGACAAACAGGTTTAACTCATCACATCGTTCCCGTATATAAAAATAGCCCAATGGGCCCCAATATCCGTCGACTATCAGATATTGTATACACTCAACAAACATACATTGCATGAGATGTGTTTTTAGAACTTTGACAATTAAGTTAACAAAAATGTTTTCTCATACGATAAATACAGAGGATGTTGAGCCATGTCAGTTTTTGCCAAGGACTTCATCGATGAGACACAAAATTGCGTTGCGGGTCAGATAGAGCACGACCGTATTTCTAGCTTTAAATATAGCTCTTCATACTGCAACCAAGAAAACTTATGTTGGGAAAAAGGTCATTCGTCTTGAGTAGGTTTATGTTTTATACTCAATTGCACGTGGAACATGAATTCGGAGATCTTAGATTTAACGCATAGAATTTGACATTCAGAAAATAGGTCAAGGTCAGTCATATTCAATAAACTTCCGATCCACTATCAGTTGCGTATGTGGTATAGGCCTATTAAAAAGTGACAACTGCTGCCACAAAATGGCTGTCTTCTTCGAATTCATATCAGCTACAATTACCATTAGCCAGAATTTTGCATCAAATATTCATTTACAATATTTCTTTTTGATATAACCAATTCACAAGTTTCAAAACTGGCGCCAGATGCGCTCTCATTACACATGCAACCGATTCGTAAATATTCCCTTATATCCTTTGCTGTATTTTCTCATTTAACAATACAAAACGTGGCAAAACAGAACTGGCATTGGCAAAACGAAAACAATCTGTCTCAGAAGATCACCACTCTAACGCTATGATGATTTGTAGATGGATTGCCCAGAAACAATAAGAAAAAATATATGTGAAAGTTGAATTGAACCAGCAATAACTGAGAAGTATAAAGTAAGTACCTGATGTGTTACCTGGCGGTCGGTATTATTCCCTGGAATATTCCCTTCCTTAATTTATTGAAGTACAACTCATTCTCAGTATTCTCGAGTCTGAATGTAAGGCGGCGAAGCATGCTTTCCTGTAGAGTCATATGGTTGCATTTTAATCGCCAGACGTCGTAATTTTTTTCCACCCCTTGCATATCGCTCCAATTTATTGCCTGTGTATGGTAGGATTCTGCTGGTGGACTTAGTCCCCAAGGCCCGCCATCTGTACATGTCACTCGACAACTATATATAGGTTTATTTTTTTGGTGGAAAATTTAAGCCGTACAACGTCGGGCATTACAGGTTAGTTTCTCTGGGTATTTTCATTTACCAGGTTACCCCATGATGAGGGGTTTACTTCATCAAACGTCCTCGATGCTCATTCATTAACATCAGGTGAGTTGTTTGAGCTGATCTGTCATCACAGCTAGCTGTGGTATCTAATTCCGCTTAATCCGGTGCTAGGGGCCGTGTAGATACTTCATGGTCTCCACATGAACATCAGCAATAAAAGCGCGGCTGAGATACTAAGGCTACTACCGAGGATCCAGGATTAGGTACCGAGGGATGCTTTCCTGTAGAGTCATATGGTTGTTTTTATCCGACAGACGTCGTAAAAAATTTCCGCCTCTTGTATATCGCTCCAATTTATTTAGTTTACATTTTCGTTGCAATCGAGTGTATTAGTTCCTGGTTGAATTTTCTTCGAATGTTGGGCTTTAAGATAAAACAGCGAGTTGAGTGTACCCGGTGCATGTGAACAAAGAAAGAGGCACCTTCTTTATGTGATACATAAGTCGCGTAGGATAACATTCGATAATCATTCATGGTACTTGGAGACTGAACTATAGCACGGGAAAAACGAAAGTATATTGGTTATACATTATAGCCATGAGAATTAGTCTGCATTGTGAGCGTTCGGCTTAAATATTCATGCAATTTTTATGCTATAAGTTCAAGGTGCTTATAGGTTCTATGAATGAGTAATATTGAGAATGTGCTACACAATGGTTCATCGTTCAGCGTAGATATAGCGAGACCAGTGGAGAATTGCAGCCAGAAGAAAGAGAAACAGTTATGGAGTGAATTCTGCCGTGATTATAAAACGAGAGATCCTGAAGGATCTTGGCGCCTACCATTGTCCGATAATTGTAAGCTAATGACTAGAGGATCTTTTTGTCCATTGTTACTAAGAACAAACGATTGATTTGTAATTTTGTTTACAGAATTTCGAATCTGAGCGAAAAAGATCGAAAAAGGGACACTGTAAAACACCAAGATTTAATTTAAGTTTCAGGAGTTTCAAGATTTCTAGAAACTGTACTTATGTCGGATGTTAAAATACAAGAGAAATGAGCAAAGTTAGTCTGAAAGTGAATGTACATGTACGCAGGATACTTCGCCTTCGTTTTGTAGTATTTTTTTTTTATTTATTTTTTTCCACGTGTCATCATTGGGTACTGGAAGCGAAGACCAATCTCTTTGACACTTTGGCATGTGCTATGAAACATACTTAAGATTTTATAATTAGGAACGAATGCTAATTCTGTTCTGTTTACTGGGCTAGTTTGAGATATCTCTTTTAAGATACCATGCTCGAAAATAGTAAGATGGTACAATACTTAATACTGAAGGGATCCGGTCCGCGCAGTTATGTTGAAACTTCGAAAGTGCCTGAATCCTGATTATCTCCCTTGGATCGAAACATGCAGTAGTCTACATTTGTCGAGTTGTGACATTGAGTCACAAGAGTGACGTCCCTTCATGTAGCCGACCCGCTGGTAGACGAAAGGGTGGAGCAGCTCACTTGATACTGCATGGACTAAAGAAAACTGATTTAAAATTTGAAGAAAAACATTTTAATTCCGAATTATTTGAACTCCTTGATATGGAAGGTGAAGGTATGGATATTCTCTATAGTCAATATATAGAATATGCCCCACCGTTTGATCCGCGAATCTTGTGATGCAACGTCACACCTCGAGAATACCGTATTAATTTGAAGCGTAACTTGGATTTTCGAATCGGACCAAAAAAGGTATCTTGCACTACTAGGCCCCATGTGGGACATGTGTACCAAATTTCAGAAAGATCTATGAAATATTTCCTGAGAATTCATGATAATGTTTCAAGGGGAAATTCAAGATGGCTGCCTTGTGGCCATATTGGGTTCTCGATTCGGACCGAAAAAGGTATCTTGCACAACTAGACCATAAGGGGAACCTGTGTACCAAATTTAACAAAGATCCATGCAGTAGTTCCTGAGAAATGACGATAAAAATGTTGCATGGGAATATCCAAGATGGCCGCCTGTTGGCCATATTGGATTTTTGAATCGGACCAGAAAAGGTATCTTGCACAACTAGACGACAAGGAGAACCTGTGTACCAAATTTAACAAAGATCCATGCAGTAGTTCCTGAGAAATGACGTTAACAAATTTTCATGGGGAAATCCATGATGGCTGCCTGGTGGCCATATTGGATTTTCGAATCGGACCAGGAAAGGTATCTTGCACAACTAGACCCCAAGGGGAACCTGTGTACCTAATTTGAGAAAGATCCATGCAGTACTTCCTTAGAAATGACGATAATGTTTCATGGAGAAATCCAAGATGACTGCCTGGTGGCCATATTGGATTTTCGAATCGGACCAAAAAAGGTATCTTGCACAATTAGACCCCAAGGGGAACCTGTGTACCAAATTTGAGAAAGATCCATGCAGTATTTCCTGAGAAATCGCGATAACAAGGTTTCAAGGGGAAATCCAAGATGGCTGCCTGGTGGCCATATTGGATTTTCGAATCGGACCAGAAAAGGTATCTTGCACAACTAGACCCCAAGGGGAACCTGTGTACCAAATTTGAGAAAGACTCATGCAGTACTTCCTGAGAAATGACGATCAATGTTTCATGGAGAAATCCAAGATGGCTGCCTGGTGGCCATATTGGATTTTCGAATCGAACCAGAAAAGGTATGTTGCACAACTAGACCCCAAGGAGAACCTGTGTACCAATTTGAGAAAGATCCATGTAGTAGTTCCTGAGAAATCGCGATAACAAGGTTTCAAGGGGAAATCCAAGATGGCTGCCTGGTGGCCATATTGGATCTTCGAATCGGACCAGAAAAGGTATCTTGCACAACTAGACCCCAAGGGGAACCTGTGTACCAAATTTGAGAAAGATCCATGCAGTACTTCCTGAGAAATGACGATCAATGTTTCATGGAGAAATCCAAGATGGCTGCCTGGTGGCCATATTGGATTTTCGAATCGACCCAGAAAAGGTATGTTGCACAACTAGACCCCAAGGAGAACCCGTGTACCAAATTTGAGAAAGATCCATGCAGTAGTTCCCGAGAAATCGCGATAACAAGGTTTCATGGGGAAATCCAAGATGGCTGCCTGGTGGCCATATTGGATTTTCGAATCGGGCCAGAAAAGGTATCTTGCACAACTAGACCCCAAGGGGAACCTGTGTACCAAATTTGAGAAAGATCCATGCAGTAGTTCCTGAGAAATCGCGGTAACAAGGTTTCATGGGGAAATCCAAGATGGCTGCCTGGTAGCCATATTGGATTTTCGAATCGGACCAGAAAAGGTTTCTTGCACAACTAGACCCCAAGTGGAACCTGTGTACCAAATTTGAAAAAGATCCATGCAGTACTCCCTGAGAAATCGCGGTAACAAGGTTTCATGGGGAAATCCAAGATGGCTGCCTGGTGGCCATATTGGATTTTCGAATCGGACCAAAAAATGTATCTTGCACAACTAGACCCCAAGGGGAACCTGTGTACCAAATTTGAGAAAGATCCATAATGTAGTTCCTGAGAAATCACGATAACAAGAATTGTTTACGGACGGACGGACTGACGGACCACGGGCGACGGACCACGGACGAAAAGCGATTTGAACAGCCCACCATCTAGTGATGGTGGGCTAAAAAAAGCTGTTTCGTGAACCAAACTGAAACTGGATGTTCTTCAAAGTTGAAACACTCATCTCCCCATGGTTTGAAGGGAAATGACAATCCTATCAACACTTTTCTACTTAAATTTATACTGAATCCAATATACTAAAACGTTGATGGGGTTTTTTTTTCGATTTCCTTTGCTGAAAACCTGTATTTTTTATTGACAAAGATGACGAACAGAGCGATGATTGAGTAGATGCAGTATTTCTTGAAAACAAACAATAAACTTTCAAATCTAATCGAAATAAATATTCTTACCTGCAATGATATCCGTCGTCTGGTGAGCAGTGATTTTGTTTACGTTAGATCTAACCATTGTTGACGTATAATGGGTGGAAACATCCAAGGTCGTTGGAGAGGTTGTCGTCGCATCGTCTGAAAGAGCAATCAACAGACAAACTTCCTCTTCAATAGTGAATGTCTCATACAGTAAACCAAGCTGCTACGAAAGCACATCAGTTATCGAACGTTACATATATTATGCTTCAACGGATTGGTCCTATATTCTAGGGATATATACCTAGATAAGGCAAATGAGTTTTCCATCCTCGCTCACCAAAGTCAAATACACATGCATGACTTAAATATATCGCTGTGTCTTCATTATGGAACCATCTTTATCAGCGAGACGGCTTTTATATTACTGGAATATCATGATATCTTGCCGGCATCATTGAAAACTGTTGCCCCTTCTGTCTTGTAGGAAACTAACCTATGCTTGTGTCTACTAAGACAGTTTTTCTTCAGATGTGGTGCTGATGCTGTCATATGTATTAGGCCTTTGGAATATGGCTGCCCTAACCCAGAGTAGCATGTGCTGCTATCTCTAGCTCCAAATTTAAACTGTTGACTACCAGGTAAAAGTTCGATATTCACAGCAGAATCAAAAGCTATATTGTCGGCTTTAGAAGGTATTGGGTCCATGAAAAGCAAAAAAATATGTCATATTCTCTGACTCACTGTCATGGCTTCAAGCGATTAAAAGTGGAACTTCAACTCATCCTACCATCTTGAATATTCTACAATTATATGACTGTAGATTTGATCAACAGATTGATATTGTTCTGTGGGCTGCCTAGTCACGTTGGCACCAAAGGTAATACTGAGGCTGATAACATGGCTAAGGCAGCCCTAGATAATGAGGTTGATCCTTTTGGAATCCCATATAGCTAATCCAGATTCTATCTGTACTTATGTGAGAAAACTGTTTCAATCTTTATGGGATGCTGTGAATAATAATAAACTTCATGGGTTCAAAATAACTGTAGGCTATACTCATCTGAACAGCCAGAAACGTTTCGATCAAGCCATGGTCAGGCGATGTAGAATCGGTCACACACGATTAACCCACGAACATTTACTGAAAAAGAATCTGTCCCAAGGTGTATTCCTTGTCACGAAGATCTCACAGTGAAAGATATTCTTATCGACTGTATAGATCTTCAGATTCCAAGAGATTCGTTTTATCGGGCAGCTACTTTTATTTAGAAGATCTTTTTAGTCGGGTGAAAGAAGAGAAATCGGTTTGTTGTATAAGTTTTAATGTGTTTGGTAACTAAGTTATTAACTTCAATACTTAGAAATTTGTTTGATCGTCGCTATACAGCGGAGCGATTGCTGAGACATATACATCTTCTTCATATATCTTAGCTCGTATTCAATACCATTTGGTAGATACCGTGATTTTGGCGTAAATTTCACTTGAATGTGACCATTTACATTGATATTTGGAAAAATTACCGAAAATTGTCGAGATCTGAGCATTTTAGATCCGTCCAGAGATCGCAAAATTCACAATGGATACATTTATCACGATCTGAGATTTGTACTTTACTGGCTAAACACGGAACAGTTCGTTGAGCTTGTTGTTGTTGCCCGTCGCTGTATAGCTGAAATATTGCTGAACGCGGCGTTAAACCTTAATTCTCTCTCGCTCTCTCTCTCTCTCTCTCTCTCGTTGTTGCTGATGGTGAACAACATGGCCGAATTGACTTTCACTAGTACCCGACCTCTTTTGTCCATTCCAGCGTTGTTTTGGGCTGTGCGACGTTCTGCTCTAGTGAACATTATCTATATTCATTTACCAGATTATTCAGATGTAGATCTCGGTCACCTGCAGTTATTACATGCATTAGATTTAGGCTAGTTTTTTGAGAATGTTTACCACCAAATTCAAAACACGTCCTGCTCTCAGCGATTTGCCCGAGACACAGACGTAATAGTATTTTAGTCAGTAGACTCTCCGCTTCGGAACTCTTGTGAAGTTCCAGCCAATTTGTCATGTCACTACATAATCAACACAATATCCAGAGAACGTCATAGCGAATTAAAATGGAATTTTTTCTGAATAGAATTCAAATTTGAGATTGTTGCTTGTTCCTATGTATGTTACAATGCCCCAGAAATTGCCACAACGAGCGTGAGGATACGGAATGTTACTAAAGCAGAAGAGTGCAGTGCCATGTTATTTTTAATGGCGACTGTGTGGGCTGTTAGAATCACATCTGACACAGCTGAGAGGTGGTCAGTGGCTTGATCTTCTGATTTCGACTTGATCAGTGAGACGAGAATGTTCGCGTTCCATACCTTGTACTATAATCGCGCGTACTCAATATATTTCCTAATGAGTGGCCAGAGCGCATGTGAGGGATGGAAATGGGTTCTGTTGGTAGTGAGGGATGCAAATGGGTTTTATTCGTAGTCATGTCATATAGTAGTCGTATACATATCACGGATCGTTAGATTCTTGATATGTACTTTAGAATAGGTTAACCGGAAGACTATACTGTGAAGTCATGTGACTCTGTCAGTATGTCGGCACCTCTTCCCACTTCCCTTATATGTGTTGTAATTTGAACCATTCTCCCGTTAATCTGGTTTTATGCCTCCTAAAATGTCGACATGCTGCGCCTGCGTTGTACCGAAAAACGCGACGAGCATGCTCATTCAATCGATATGGATGTTTTCTCGTCTGGAATGAAATCATATTATTATTATTATTATCTATTTTGTTCGACGCTACACAGCCAAACTTTCACCAGCCATTTCCAGCTGGTTACCGTCACCAGTCAGTACTGTGCAGTCCACAACTGAATGTAACTGGCAGGAAAGGTCCCCTTACAGTACTGTGCATTTTAAATTGAACCAGTAACTGGGTGCTTACTGGCAGGTACTGTTCAGTTACTAGACGGTACTGCACGGTTACCGTCTGGTTACTGGCAGGTTATTCACCTGCTGGTTATCTGTAGTTTTCGACCAGTTACCATACAGTAACTATCTGGTGGCCATCCCGTTGCCAACTGAATGGTAATGTCCAGTCACTCAGCGGATGGTAACCAGCGGATACTAACTGTGCGGTTGCTGCTTAGTAAACCTGCTGGTAACAGGACCTTTCCTGCCAGTACTGTTCAGTTGCGAACCGCACAGTACTAGCTGGAGAATATTTCGCTGTGTAGAAGCGTGTATCTGCAAACGAGAGAGATGGCAACTGCACCCAGTATGTCTTATAGAACAATTGACAGGTTAGAGGAGTAACTATTTGACAAGAGCACGCGGTACAACGTATTGTTTAGCTTTCATATCCTCAGCCAATTCCGTTACGTTTAATAACGGACGATGCTGATTGACCGCGAGTCGTGCGCACAAGTGCTGCGCGCCGCAATGAAAAGGTAGAAAATATACAATATGAAGTCATGAGATGAGCTTGAACTTATACCGCAACAAAAGACCGCTTCGGGGCATATGAGGAATCTATTGCAGCAAAATACAGAAGAGGAATTCTTCGTTCACACTTCGAATTAGCTTTGCTAGATCGGACCACCGAAAACATTCAAATCCGATGTGACAAAATTATTTTGTTTTGAGGTGTCATATTTTTGCTATAAGAGAAAATTCTCACTGTAAATGCCTCAAAAATACCAAATCAGGCCAAGGAGCACATTTTAATCAATCATATCTCCATTTTTATACAATGGAGCATCGCAATTTTTTCGAGGCTGATATTTCAGTATGTAAACTCCTAGAAAAATCTGATTTGGCAGGTTTTGGATTGAAAAAAAAATTCAACTTCATTACCTTCACACACAAGGGAGTTATTCCCGTATTGTCGTCACATATCCTTTCATTTACCAACCAGAGACGAGTCAATCATTGCATACCCAACTGCTGTAATTAAAGTGTGAACGGAGAAGTCGACTTGTGTATGAAGATGCCATTATCATGGAACCTCTCATGTTGGATACTTCTGCTGTCGATTGGCATAGTGGCCAACTTACAGACAAACCACCAGTTTCCTACGGACATACACTCTCAGAAATATTCAGGGATTAATCCTGAATAGTTCAGGCTGCACATCCACTACTTAATTTCAGGGATTTTACCTGAAATTCAGGTATAATTACCTGAATTTCAGAAAAAAATATCCCTAAATGAGAGGATTTTCCCTGAAATTCAGGCAAATTTACCACCCTGATTACTAAGTTCTCGACCCTATTCAGGTACGTACAATCCCCTAAAATCCAGGTAATTTAGCTTTAATTCATGGATGATATACCTGAATTTCAGGAACTTATCCCTGGATTTTAGGTAAAATCCCTGAAATTGAGTTGTGGATGTGCAGCCTGATGTATTCAGGATTATTCCCTGAATATTTCTGAGAGTGTATTAAGTGAATTCGATTCACATGGATTAAATGATAGGGCACATGTGCTGGAAGATTGCAAGACCTTTGATGCAAACAAAATACGAATCAAGGCTCGACGCAGTGGCAATCTAAATCGTTTAACTAAAAAACGTTTTAAAATTTCCTCACGCACCAAGCCTAAAGTCGAAGACTATATGAATGCGGCAAATGAGTGCACATATATGTTCGCCAGTGTATCTGTCTGCCCATCTACGTGATTGAAATACATGTATATGGTATAATTCATAACACTGTCTTCTGTCGACTAATACTAGTAGGTAAAAAAAGATCGAATTTGGCTGACTTGGGCCCAAAAAATATCCTCCCAACTTGGATGATCAAATTCGATCAAATGTATTTTTCCATTGGATTATCCGAATTGAATTAAATACAATAATTGTACCTACCATAATTGTACCACCGCCATTCTCCTGTTGGAATGTTGACAGTTAATCCGATCCAATGACAACTGGTGTCAAAGGATATCGCAGATCTGAGAATACCAGAGAAGAGCGTTTGCGCTTCCGAGTCTTCAACTTTGGCGAGTTGTCCGAATTGTTCTTTGCACTGTACATCCGCCTCCTTCCATGAGAGTTTATCACGACCGGAAGTACAGTAACACGTGCCTCTCTCGTGAAAGTACATGCGGGCTCCATGCCGATTTGATGCCAGTTCCATTTCAAACCATTCAGGGCATATTCCTGCTGCATTACACCAACAATGTATGTATTTCTCCAATATGTGACGTCACACGCACATCTTCTGTAGCTTTCTTCAAGAAATTGTTGTAAACTTGACCTGCTATTTTATCCGCCCGTCTTGATCATGTCAGTACCAACGGAATTATTGTCGTAAAAATATTTCTGAGATTGGGAAACGCTAACTACGACTAACAGGCGTATAGACTACTTACATACATATTGAATAAATTGTGTATCTCATTTCTATGGAAGATGTTTTTCAGCAATATTTCGAATATAATTTCTTTGACAGCAGCGTAATCTCGCCCAGGCGCTATGCAGAAGTTTTCGAAATTTTTTAGAAAATCTATCTAGCGCTTAACAACTTAATAACTGAAATACATAGGCAATTAGCATGTTAATCGCATGGCCTCAGTCTGCACAGAATAGCATTAAAGGGTATCCTCAATGGAATTTTCAAATGGCTGAAGGCTATTGAAATACATAATTTAATATTCACTTGTCTGAAAGATGCGAAAATATCCACGAAAAATGCCATTTTGCAAAAGAGGAGAATCAGTGATGTCACGCCAGTGACGTCAGCTACGAAATCTGCCAGCCTGTTCAAAGTTACAATCCATTGGAGATGATTGTATTGCACGATCAGTTGGGAAAAAGTTGTTCATACTTTTTTTTTTCAAAATTCGATCTTGGATACAAGTAGAGTGGTGGCAAATTATTAGTTCAGATAAATACCGACATCATCAGTTTAGCGAATATGAGTAACTGAGGGCCAACTTGACCACAAGGGAAGCATTGCAAGCAGTCCTATATTTACAGTGCTGAGAGTGGACAAACCATCACCCTGTTCTATCGAATGCGACCAGAAAGAAAATGTGGAATTTTAGGGTATATTGAGACAACCGTGGGACTGTTCTATGGACTACAGTTTTGAAGTATTTAAATTGCGATACTGGCCGCAAACATGGCCAAAGTTAAACATGATAGAGTTCCGCCTACGTCAATACACGAGAGAGGAAACCCAACCTATTTCACGTTTCCGAAGAAATGCTTCAGCCCAAAGAATGTGTGAAAATTTGTAGCTGGTTTAGGTTAAATGTACTACATACTAGTTAGTTAGGTTACCGTTACATGTACTAGATGCACATACTATTCACCATAGCAGTGACATTGTCTGCGAAATAGTTGAAATAATCGGTTTCCCTTCACATACAGGTGTCCCAGTTTGCGGTTTGCTTGAAGCACGCATTGAGGAACTTGAGAAGTCAAACAAACTCTTAAGGTTGCGAGTCCTAGCACTTGAGTCTGACAACAATTCCAATTCACATAATAGTCCTGTATCGTCACATCTTCCGGTAAATTCCAGTGTCCCTGCAAACTCCACTATCCCGGTAAATTCAAATATGGACATGTCAAATCTTTATCAACGTATCCAGAATCTAGAAACTGAAGACTTGAAACGACGTATCACCCATCTGGAAACCAGAAGTACCAGTCCTTCAGCTTCTACCATGCCATATGTTCAACATTCCCAGCCTACATTGCAGGTTCATAGTCCTCCTGTTGTCCCAAGCCACGCTACGCATTATGTGCCCTACATGAATCCCGGCCTACCTCCTGCTGTTTTCCAGACCTCATATCCCCTTCCACATCCATTCCTGCAGAGTCGTCCGTCTGGATACTCATATCCGGTCCCTCGCCCAGCTGGATACCCATATCCGGCTCCTCCAGCATATACGAGTCTTCCAAGGATGACCCCAGATCTGGCTCCCAGCCACCATCCAATCTTCTACCACAGCCCAAATGTCCAGGCAGGTAATCATGGCACTCCATCCTTAAATGTACCTTATAAACCTAGTCGTAGTTCCAAACCGTACATCCCTGTTACCTCAATGCAACCGGAACTCAGAGCGCCATCCTATCATGCAGCATCAGTGCCTACCCCTTCCAGTAAACCAGCAGAGTCTGTTTCATGTACTAACGTCATCGAATCTGCCAAGTCTCTTACAAATTCAAATTTAACGTGTAAACTTCCCTCTACTGCTGAAGCAAGACTGGATTCTCCCCCTTGTGAGTTACAACCATCTGTTCCGGACCTAGCTGCTTCTCCTGAGCCAGTAGTCATTGATGATCTCTCAGATGACCTCATAAATGATCCCGCTCAATCTTCAGTTACTCGTCCTATCCAGGTAAACCAACCAAGAGTTCAGATTCTTGAATCTCAGGACTGTGACAACCAATTAGCCTGCAACAGCCAACCTGCATCTTCCATTCAGAAGTCTTTTTTAGATCTGCGCTTTCAGCAAAACCCACCAACGTAGCAACAGCATGTCCAGTCACCTCGCAGTCATCCAATCTGTCGACATCTTTGCCCCAGCCTCTAAATATAGCCTCTTTCAACTGTAAAAACATCATTACAAACAGCGAAGCTGTTCATGTCATTTTGAGAAAGGCTGACCTTGTTTGTCTCCAGGAACATTGGCTGTTTAATTTCCAGCATGACGTCCTTAAAGAATTTCACACTGAATTTTTAGCGGAACTAAAGTCTGTCGACGACAGTGATCCTATACCCTCAACACACAAGCCAAGAGGCTATGGCGGAGTAGCAATCTTGTGGAAAAAGGCACTGGACCATCTTGTGGTACCTATCCCGGATGGAAGCTGCAGAATTCAAGCTATCTCTATCTCCACCTCTCCACTTCCTGTTCTGCTAGTCTCAACATATATGCCAACACGCGGGAGTGCAGCCTTCGATCTTGCTTACCAGGATGTCCTCGACGAGTTGTATGAACTGGTCTCCAAATACAGCCCGTCACACTGCATTTTCCTGGCAGGCGATTTCAACTGCGATCTAACAACAGATTGTGTCTCCAAGAGAAAAAGCGATCTGCTTTCGTTCCTAGATGAGTTGGGGCTCGTTTATCAAACCTCCGGCCCTACTTTTGAGCATCCAAATGGGAGGGACCATTCTACCATCGACTACTTCATCTTCCCCGAGGGTTCCAAGCATCTCGTAGGTCTCGTCAAACGCTTCGATAAGATCTTTATTAACAGTTCTGATCACCATCCTATTGGCACAACTCTTCACGTAGCTGCTACACTCAATGCGACCATTGCCCCAAAATCTGATGCAATTCCGCAAAAATTCTTCCCCCGAATCGTCTGGGACAAAGTCGACAAAGTAGAATACCAAGATCTCATCTTAACATCTCTGGGTGACTATAATCTGGAGATTCTCTCCCGTTACGACATAGGAAGAGTCTATCTGAAATTCTGTCAATCCCTTACCAGTGCTGCACTTGAAGCAAGCAGCCAGCCTCCAGTCAAGGAGAAGAGGAAAATTTCACACTTATGCTCGGCGGAGATCGCAGCTGCTGCCGCAGCAAACAAGAAAGCTCACTGGACGTGGAAGAGAGCTGGTTCTCCACATGATCCTCAGCATCCCGCCACTCAACAGCGCCGAGATGCTAAAATATCTCTTAGACAGGCACAACGACAGACTGCAGCCGAAATATCAAGCCGTAAGCTTGCAACAATAATGGAGGCAGACTCCAACAACAAGCAATTATTCTTCAAATTAGTCCGTCAGCAAAGGAAAGCTAAGAATGTTGATCTTAACACCCTTCATGTGGGTGATCACATATACTCCAGTGACCAGATCCTAGAAGGATGGCATTCTCACTTTACACAGATTTCCACCCCATCAAAAAATCCTTCCTACAACAGTCGTTTCAAAGCTGAAGCCCAGTTTGACGAAATCCTGATCACCGACCTTTGTCGTATGCAGAATGATCACACACCTGTAACTACTGCCGAAATAGAACAGTCAATCTTAAAACTTGGCCGCAACAAGGCTCCAGACTGCTCGGGTGTGACTGCTGAACACCTGAGATTTGCCAGCTCCATAGTCCTGGCCTCCCTTACAGCGTTGATTAATGCCATCCTGGATTTCAGTTACTTTCCAGCAGAAATGAAGACTGGGATACTCACCCCAATATTCAAGAAAAAAGGAAGGAAAGAACAAGCAGTCAACTATCGTGGTATAACTGTTACATCGCTAGTCACCAAAGTTGTTGAAAGCCTAATCCGTACCAGGATGAACCCACAGCTGATGTTACAGCAAAATCCCTTGCAGTGTGGCTTTACAGCAGGCGTCTCTCCCCTGTACAGTGCAATCATCCTACAGGAGTCGGTCAACGAGAACAAATCAAAGTATCCAGCATATGTTGGTCTACTTGATGCCAGAGCTGCGTTCGATGTGGTTGATCACTCCATTCTTCTCAGAAAATTGTATCTAGCCGGCGTCCAAGGTTCCATGTGGCTAACTATCTCAGATCTTCATACCAGAGCCAAGACCAAGATCAAATGGCAGGGTTCTCTATCTGATCCAGTCACTATTCAACAGGGGGTGCGCCAAGGGGGCATCCTCTCTACGGACCTGTACAAGGTATATATCAATGACCTGCTCAACAGACTCACTCGCTGTGGCCATGGAGCTCGGGTGGGAGTGGTCCCCTGTCCAGCCCCTACGTGTGCTGACGATGTATGTCTCAATGCCTGCAACGATTTCAACCTTCAAACCCTGCTGGATATTGCAGTTGATTATAGCAAAGACCAACACTATGATCTTCAGCCATCTAAGAGTGCGATCTTGTGTTCCGAGAAATCTGCCGATTGCGAGTTCTCTCTCGATGGTGTCGTCATGTCCTTTGCTGGCTCTGCCGTTCATCTGGGTCTACACCGGGATGGCTCTATCTTGAAGCCTCGTCCATCCATTGAGGAAAATGTCAGGAAAGCAAGACGTGCGATGTATTCCCTAATGGCTCCTGGACTACACGGCATTAACGGCTTGAATCCTGTAACCTCACATCACCTGTTGGAAACCTACGTCCTACCCATTCTACTGCACGGCGTCGAGACCCTCTACCTGACCCAGGGAGACGTACAGCTCCTGGATCTTTTTTATGTTAAGGCTTTAAAACAAATCTTGTCCCTACCAGACCGTGTGGCCCAACCTGCAGTCTATATCCTCCTTGGCTGCCTGCCTATGGAGGCCCGGATTCATCTTCGAATGCTGACACTTCTGAGAAATATCTGTTCTGGTGGAAACTTGTTGTTGCACGAAATCTGCACTAGGCAAACAATTATGAAGGGCTTCAATAGAGCTGGTTCACCGAGGTGCGAAGAGTCCTCGCCATATACGACCTACCATCGCTCCATCAACTCCTTCACAAGACGCCATCAAAAACATCTTGGAAGCGTATAGCTAGATCTGCTATCCTGGCCTACTGGACAGAAAAGATCCTGATTAGAGGACAGCTATATCCTTCTTTGAAACATCTGATGCCGGCTGACACCTCGATTGACCTGTGCTCTCCTCATCCAGCTGTGAAATCCATCACCTCAAATGTGGCGGACGTTCGCTCTGCACCGATAAGGTTAAGGCTCCTGACTGGGTGCTACGTCCTGCAAGCCAACCGTGCTGTATTCAATCAGCATGCAGTGAGAGCCATGTGCCAGCTTTGCTCTCAGAGCAATGAGAACAGAACACATTTTCTCGTCACCTGTGACGCTTTATCTGATATACGCACCAAGTTCCTGTATCTCCTTGCCTCCACCTTATGCTTTGAGTGTGGTACAGCTGCTCTCAACGCTTCATCAGTTCCTGACCATCTAGCCTCACTCATTCTGAATCCACTGAACTTCCTCGGTGAATGTTCCTGCCTACCTTCAGTGGAGAGGATGATCAGGCGGTACACCTATATTCTCCATCACCGTAGATCCGAGCTTTTAAATCAACTATAATAGACTAACTGAACTCCAAAAACTATTCTATTAAAATCTTATTACATGTAGACATCGCTAACTTCAAACTGCATGAACTGGCGACTCCTGACTCCTCCTTAGTCCCTTGTGTTGTGGTGTGGCGTATTTTTAACATTTGTTTCGTGTCGTGTGTGTTTTTAATATTCATTATGGAACTATGTACTCCTACGGAGGTGCTCCTTTACAGAGGAGGGATTTACCAACTGAACTGAACTGAACTATAGCAGCTGAGGGAGACTACATTTACGCAGTCGAGGCATGTCATATGCTTGCACCCTATAAGGTAGTGAATTCTCTCTGGTAAACGACTGCTCTTGGAAATTACATGTTTTCTCCAACCATTGCTTCCTTGATTTCTCGAGAAGTATTTTCTCCTTGCGCCTTGTTTGTTTGACTATTTCAGCTAAGCTTCATTTTCCAAAAAATCGTTAAATGTTACAATGGACCGAGACGAAATTTCGATTTTCGGAACCGGTGATAGTAGTTCAGCTGTTTCCATTCGTCGCCCCTGTGCAAGCAAACGGTTCTACGTAAGACTAACTATATCTCCTTTGACATGCAACGTAGATTGGTATAATTATTCAAAATGGTGATAACCGCCGATGTCAACGCATCTCTCGTCGATGTCAACGCATTTCTCGTCAATGAGCGAGTACCATATATCAAATTATTCAACACAGGCCACGCAACGTGTATGAAAGAAGCGGCGAGAGGTGGTTGGCGACCTTCAAGATAGTGTCATTTGTGTTAATTTTACATATTTTAACGAAAAATGCAATTATGTTGTAATAAGAGTAAGGTTGGAATGCCCACCAAACGTCCAATTGCTTGGTATGACGCGAAAATATGGCTAATATATTGAGTAGTTGTTAAAATACATGTAGCATATTGGCGATTAGAGGAGAGTGTCCTTGATCACGTCAAGGGTCAAATGTTATTCATTTGGGACGAAAACTGGCTTTCTTTCGTAAAATAATGGATTTTAGAATTAGAAATAAGGGGAGAAGGCCTACTACAACGATTTTCTATGGAATTTTCCTTATTAGGAACTGTTTGACGCTAATTGGGTATGTCGGTTGAGGATACCCTTTAAAAACACGACATCATTGTGCCTCAAAATGTGAATGCGATGTTTTCTTTGAATTTCGATGGAATTCCATAAAGTTATGCAATAAAAATTGAAACGTCTCTAAACTGGAGCGATATGCAAGAGGTGGGAAAAATTGACGACGTCCGGCGACTAAAAAGCAACCATATGACTATACAGGAAATCTTCCGTCGGCACCTCAGATTTCGACGCGAGAATACGGTGAAATCTAAATTCTAAAGATTCTAAAGACGGGGCAAAATTTTCCTGCTTTGAGAAAATGATTTTCTCCAGATCAATTTTCCCAGATATGTGAGACACACTCGTCTTTGGTCATCAAACAGCTCGGTGCCTCGATTTCTAGTCGCTCAGTTTCCTTCAACTTGACCATTTTGTCGAACTTATTTATTCAGCTTGGGATGTTTTTGCCCGAGTTGTATAGATATCTAAGATCACGTGAACTTATGCCTATATTTATATATGTGGCATATGGCCAAATGTGACCTACTTGTCGTCGATAACAGTTATTAGTTATTAATCAGTCAAGGGCTTTTGACTATGTACTAGTTTGCAACAGAACAGTCCACTCATTGCAAGCTACCAATACGCTAATAGTTATAAAATTTTAAAGATATATTGGTTCTATGATACTCATATCGTGACACCCATTAGCCAGGTAACCCCTAAGAGGATCGATCGATATACTGTCTCACGAGGATGCCCAGTGACCGGCTGTCGTTCATGGGAATTTTCTCGTCTTTTGTTGACAGTATCATCCTCATCCGACACTATATTATCATCAAAATCCTAGCAGGTCTAATATATATGCATGTGTATAAATACACGGTAGATTGTTGTAAAGGAAAAGGGACATACAATGCTTAATGACACTTAATGCATCGTATCACTGAACAGTATTTTTTCACCCAAAATACTTTCCAGATATTTTTCTAGGATATATTATATGTTGATTTCGACTGTGGTTATGAACACCATGGAACACAAGTAATACATGATGTTTAAACGTCCCATAGACCCAGATTAAGCGGAATTAAACATAACTCAGAGATACGCCACGCCCGGTGTGATTTTTTTAACCAATCATAAAGAGAAGGGATCTTGAAAGGACTCTTGAGCATTGTTTCCCCCTGCTTTTACCAAATCTTAAGGTACATACCCGCTATAACGCCATACTTTATTCATTTATGCACAGTTTACTTAAGTTCGATCTTGCCAAATACGCAGATTATGTATTGTTTTCATCAATTAGATTGTGTGTTGTATCACCTGAAATCACACTATTTGTAGATCGCGGTCAGGTTATCTCTTAACATTTAATGTCCACAACAATTGTCTGAAAATGACAACATTTTAATATCCGTCCAACCTGACTAACGCTACTGGCTTACCTATTCATAAATGTGTATTGGCTAAGATGACATTATGCCTTGTATATATACTGCGCGTATGGAGCTGTTTGTAACTTTGTTCACTGCTGAAGATGCTATAACTAATAGCGAAATATACAGAATGAAATTGTCATCCCTATTCGGAGTTGATTTTCTTCTCTATTATTGGAAAACCATCAGTGGTTCCAATGAATTTTACCAAACTTACTCCCTCAAACCAGTATAAATTGCCAAAAGAAAATCGTTTCATGACAACCCTAGTTCCATAGCATAGTTAAACTTTGTATCTATTGATGTGGTATCGCACTTAGTTTTTCTATCTTTCATCCTTCAAATAGCTGTCTTCTATCAGTTTGTGTGTGCTTATTATCTGTGCAAGTAATTCTTTTCTATGTACTGGTTAGTATATCATACGGTTCTATTTTTATCATTCGCATTAAACTGTAACAATATCCACCATTTTCTAACTTCACAAATTTGTGGGACATTATTTTACAGCTAAAAGGATGGGAAGGATGTCGCGGCCATTTATCGGCGCTCGACTGAACTTAGTTCTAAAGCCCAGTCCATCCCCCGAATTCCAAATTTTAAAATGTCTTGCATATCATCTTGTATCACAAATTCCAATATGGCCCTTGCCTCCCAGCCAGAGGGGAAGTCGAGTGTTTCAAATCTTTCAGCTGTCCCGATTATTCTTCAGAGGGAAAAACCTCGATTACTCTTGAGACGGGAAATTTAGTTTAAATTGAAGCGATGTGCAAGAGGTGGGGAAAATTGACGTCTGGCGACTAAAAAGCAACCATATGACCCTACAGGAAAGCATTCGTCAACACCTAACATCCAGACCCGAGAATTCGGTGGATTCTCGGACGTGGCCTTAGTATCTCAGCCGCGCTTTTATTGTGCCTGTTCATGTGGAGACTATGAAGTATCCACACGTCCCCTAGAACCGGCTTAAGCGGGATTAGATACGCTACCTCGGGAGCTGTGATGACAGATCAGTTCAAACAACTCATCTGATATTAAAGGATGAGCATCGTGGACGTCTGATGGAATAAACGCCTCAACATGGGGTAAATCTGGTAAATGCAATAAGAATAGCTCAGGCGTTCGAGGTTTTGTGTGTTTGTGTGTGGGTGAAAGGAGAGGGGGGTGGGGTTAAAAAGAGCTATGTGCTGGTGTCTGGCGATTTCCGACTGAGAAACGTAATAATGAACTACGGTCCACTACGTCTCCATTCATGTGACTTATCCTTATCCACGAAAAACATCGAAGAGCGACTGTACGCTGAGGAATTACAATTTTATATGAATGAAATAAGTTTGAACATACCAAAACATGGCCTTGTTATCCCCAAAAGTATAGTAGCTCGCAACAAACACGTTGCGATCATGGTACTCATCGTTATAGCTCCATGTCGTTGGCAAGTTTAACTGCTATATTGCGGAGTCTGGGTCCCCATGGACACGGCATGACTTTCGGTCCACATCCGGGTATTGGATACACTCTTACCGAAGCACTTTATCTATATTTAATAGGTCTTCTACAGTCGATTGCATTGCTTTAACACAGCCGCTCTATGTCATATTGTTCGTGAAAAATGAAGACAATTTTCGACAATTCGGGATATATATATAAACATATACATCAGATCTTGATTCCCACGATCAAAATGTTCCCGATTTTTTTCCTCCATTCGTTCAACGAATAATCACAGGCGGATGTTACGATAGGTAGTTATGGTATTTGTTCTACTCAACTGCACATTTGATTTCAATTCACTGCTCAACAACATCCTTCACTGGTGGACTATTGCTGGGCCTGGACACTGAATTCAGCTGGCTGCTCGGGAAGAAGGTGAAATCATCTCTACGTTTGTACAAGAGCGAAGAGCTTGAAATTTCCATGGTCAACACCTGTCAAATTGCCGCTCTTGAAATGAACTAATTCCTACGGAAAGATGCAATATCCAAAACAGGAAATCCGCCAGGAACAATGTTCTTTACCTTGCCGCCAATGCTAATATTTTGGAAGTCTGTTTACCTATTACTTATGCATGTCCCGCAATTGTTTTACGGAGGATCATCGATAAGATCTACGCCGCTAAATTGTGTATCGTCAGTAATTTTGTTCTATGTTTGGCTATAATTTGGAAGATCCCATTCGAAGGTGAGGATTTGATATCGGGCGGGGTCGTTTTGTTAGGGAGCATTTCAAGGTTTGGACCGTTCTATTTGGATTTTGGATTGTATTATTCCAGAATTTGGTTGATTCACATCGAAAATTATGCAAATGTGAGAAAAGGTAATCCCCCTCTAGCTCAATATAAACTAGCTCATATATCAACACTGATTTGATAGGACCCGTTACGTCATAAAACAATCGGAAATTTAAGATAATGTTTAGTCACAAGCAGAAGACAATACTAATTATTTCGAAGTGAATTATTGGTGTTTTCGGTGTTTTACGTGGCTCAGTGGCTATTTATTGACGTTTAGACAAAATCAAGGACGTGAGATAATTTTAGAAATTGGCAGTGAATAACTTCGACTAATATAGGATGCAAATCCCAAGGGGCACCCTAAGTTGATACACCTCATCAAAGGGCATTTCTGAAAGATTGGTCATTACTCATTTTTTTTGTGTAGCGAGGTCACTTGGACCCGATGAGGTTTTTCTAACTATGGATCACTGGTGTAAATATGATCAATATGGATGAAATCATCTTACTATTCCACGAAATGACAAACTATGCTTACATTTATGATAGAGTTGAGGGTCTGTCAGTCATATTTGCCGTCGGCTTAAGTTCTTATACCCTTTATCGCATTTGGTTTAGGTTAATGAGTTATAGTTTAGATAACTACCAGGCTAGTGCATGATGTAGGTCGCTGATTACTGTCTGGCAATCAGCTCAAATAAGAGGACAGACCACGAAGACAGATAACGAAGACAGATAACGAAGACAGATCACGAAGACATGACCGAATCATGCTTCTGGTCGTGTATTACCTTTGCTACAGGATATATATATAGCCTAGGCCAATATTTCTCAATTACTTTATCTTAGTCCAGTTGTGGTATGACTTAACCCTCTCAAGACAAAACACAGAAACATTGTCGAACAGAAAACAACTTTAGGCCATTTTAATCTCCAGCAATAGATAGCTACCTGGAATAGCGATAAACGGCTTAAAACTACTGAAAATCCTAGGGCTTCCTCCGATGAATTGAGAAGTGAGCGATTTTCGGATTTTAAAGAGTCCTATGTCTCTAACCAGATGACATTCCTTGGCCTGTGACCGTTTGGGGTTAATCTTTAAAACGAACACAGTTCAAGGTCAGTTGGAAGGCAGCTTCCGAGGTGCTTCAATGAATGTTCGCCTATACTGAACAGGGACATAGAGGATGTTCCATTCCGTCTGACTAAGGCATTTGTATGAAGAAATGTAATACTTTTTCCCCCAAAGCGGGGTTCGGGGCTCATTGCAGATTCAGACTACATATGATGCAACGCATGCATATCGCCAGTTTGAATGTTTTCATCATTATCCATGTAAGAAATAGTCCGGGTAGACAGATACGATCACCATATACTTGTGTTTCAAAACTGTATATAATACATATACTTGTACACTGTTGGAACTATTTTGTCTGCAGATCCACAGTTCATACAGACGCTGGTGGCGGAGAAACCCGCTCGTGCTGTGTGTGCCCCGGTTGACCAATAACAAAGGCTGTGAAATATGCGCCTGCAACTGAAATTGAAAAGAAAGCTCTTGATTTGAAAGTTGAAAGCAGTTTAATCAAAATCTGTAATCTACCGAATAAATCTATGGAACAATAAAAGTTGGATAATCATCAATTGTTTGTCATTACACTGTCGTCTGCGATTGGCGGAAGTAAATTGTTCAGTTCAATCTTTCAATGCGTTAATCGTTTCTTTCTCATGCTCCTAGAATCCTAGCTATCAACGTTTACGTCTAACGAAAATGCCCCAGTCCTGCATTTTGTCCGTGACCTATATTGTATTCCTACATGTATGTGCTGATGAAGAAAGTATACCACTTGCAACGGTGTCTACCGGCCCGGACCATTTCATTTCTCTGTTATGATCGACTGGATGAAGCACGCATGAAGGTTATTGGCTTTTTCCTCTTCTATCCAATATGGCCCCAGCGCCCCATCCTCGGTACCTGATTATCGGTACTAAAACAAATGTTTCGAAGGATGAAACTTCAGGTTATCGTACATGCCACGCTTGTGAACTACAGCAAATGTTGCCAGTTGGATTCTTCTCGGCTCCTTACATGTAAATTAGCATGTGTAAATCCAGCGGCAAAGGGAGTTACCCTTCCAACACCGGTTGGGATCAGGCTAAAACTGTGCCGAGTAACTACCCTGAGGTAGATTTGCTTGTTTCAAGTTTCACAAACAGTTTCGATATTTGGCACTCGAGAAGATATGCTTTCACTGTCTTGTGTGATCGTTCATCTGCTATCGTCGAGCTGCTGGTCCCTTCTCAACTCCTTTTGACAATAAGGTTTGCACTCCATTAGTCTTAGTGCCCAGAAAGGAACCTAATATTTATGGGGGCTCTTGCATGGTGGCCGAGTTGTCTAAGGCGCATCACTGGTCATCGCAAGCCTCACACTGCCTGATGGCATCACTGGTGATCGCAAGCCTCACACCGCCGAACCGGCACGGATTCGAGCCTCGCTGTTGCATGTGTGAAAGTTTGCCAGTTACATGCCGACGGGCCGGAGGTGGTTCTCTTCCCGTATCCCAGCTTTCTCCATCATTAAAACTGGCTGTCACCATATGAGTGAAATAACCTTGAGTGTGACATTAAACCAAATCCCCCCTAATACCTGTAGGGTGATAACGATTTATCTTTCCCTTGAAAATCTGCCTTGTCTATTAACTGTGCGATTCAACAGGACCTATGATATGATGAATACGTAGTCATTAGATATCACGATTGCACTAGTTCAAAAGCCACTAAAGCCTGATGGCAAAAATCTGTTTAGATGATGCCTTCCGCATCATACCTATCGAGCCAGCGATTCACCCCTTATTGGGGTTTACCGGAGGCGACACGTATTTTTATGATCGGTGCCTGTCGATGGGATGCTCTGCATCCCTTAAGATATTAAAGAGCGCAAGTCATTCTCTGCAATCGGTTATGGCTACAAAATTCGGCATATCAGAGGTGATCCACATACTGGACGACTTCATGTTCGTCGGTGCAAATGACGCTATCCACTGTTCTATAGCTCTCAACACTTTCACTTGTGTGAGTATTTGGGCATTCTAATCAAACATGCTAAGACTTACTACCCATCAACTGCTATGGTTATGCATGGGATTCAACTGGTCTCCAAAACTATGAAAGCACCATTTCCAGAAGACAAAATTCATAAACTGAAAAGCATACTGGGTGAATTCTGGCGTCGCAAAAAGGTATTCAGAAATGTGTAACTACATCTGCACACTGTGTACCAAAAATAAAGAGATCGAATTGGCATACGTACACGAAATTTATTCGGTCAGCAATAACAGATCTGCCGCTCAATGGAACTAAAACTTTGCTTTGCTTTAGAAGGGTGAGAGTTGGGGGTGAGCGGGAAGGGTTGAGGGTTGACGTAAATTATTACCACTTCTCTTCTGGAAATCTGCATTGACGATGATGTAATTTTACATTGCAAGTTGCATTGCTTGGTTAAATCTCGCCGAAACGTTTAACATGTAAATATATAGTTTTTGGGGATACTTTGTCATTTTAAGTGGTTTCTTTTTTTTTTCTTTTGCTAACAACAAATCAGGTATTCCGGCTTTGTTTATGACGCGAGGTAACACGATGACGAAAATTTGTGTATGCGTATAAATCCTATCGCTGAAATATATTTTTCGTGGGATGGAAAAAAGTAAAAACACATATTTTGGATAATTTCAAGCTCACCATCGCATTCGTTTGAATGAAGCTAGAGTCTATGTTAATACCTGGCTTGTATTCCTGGAGTCTTTCAACGGAAAAGTATTTTCTTTCTCCAAATTGGGTATCCTCTGATGTGATCAAACCAGATCAAACTGTTTCCGACGCTGCTGGTACCTTGGGTTTGGCGGCTGTTTTTGGATCCTCGTGGATATACCAAGAATGGCCAGCACATCTTGCCCACCTACAGACCACGGTCAAGAAGTGCTTGCCGTGAACATTTGGGGCCATAAACTGGCAAATCATAACGTTCTCTTTCTTTGTGATAGTATGACCGTGGTTGCAACAATCAATCATCACTCTTTCATTGCTGGTGAAATTCATGCATCAGTTAATAGTTGCCTGCCTTCGAAATGACATTCTTTTCAGATCAAAACATATTTCGGAACAATCTTATTCATGACAAACTCTCGCGGTTACAATTTCAGGAAGCGCTGTCTCTAGCCCCTTGGCTCAATCGCTCGTCGCACCCAATACCCTGTCTGTTGCTGAGTCTTTGAAGCAGAGTTCATCTGACGGCGTCCCTTGCAGAATCTTCCTTGAAAATATACAAGCGCGCGCATGACAAGTATATAGAGATTTCCTCAATAACACTGGTCAGCGTGCCAGTAAGATATTCTTCATCTCATCGGCACAGTTGGTTTCCTTCAAAGCATTCTTGCATTTCCACAAGTATGCACCTTCCACAGCTTATACATTCGTGTCGGCTATCAGTTATGTGCACAATTTGACTGAAGTACACGATCTTCCGCAGTTATTCCTTGCCAAAATGATACTTACGGCCATGTCAAAATTACACGGCCGGATACCAGATTGCTCATAACTAAGGATATCCTCCATAAGATATTTGATGCTATACCCCACATTGTATCCATCTAACTCTTTTACGAGCAATGATCTTGGTAGCATTTCATGTGTTCTTACGCGTTAGTGAATTGAGAGTTCGTTCAAAACAAGACAGCAATAGCAATGTTCTTTAATACAACGATGTCTCTTTCTCCGATCAATCTGGCCCGTTACAAGGCATGCACATTATTATCCGCAACTTCAAACACAACATATCCCATAAACCAGTTCATTTGTTGATGCTGATAATATTAGATATTGCCAGTTCAAGCAATCCGTGCTTATTTTCGCTGGCATATTTCAAATCCGAGGACGGACCCCTGCTCCAGTTTGCAGAGAATGCGCCCGTTCCACCTGCCTATTTCTCAGCTCATGTAAAAAACGGAATCTCTTTAATCGGCATTGGTCCTCTTTAATAGGCCATAGTTTTCGCATTGGCGCCGCCACTTCATCTTCAGCAGCAAGAATCCCGAATAACATATTCAAAAATGTGTAGATGAAAGTCTAACGCTATATTAGTATGACACATTTCACTTGGTAGCTATGCATTGTCCAGTCACGGGTTGCATTGTACGGTAGCCCCAACGAATTTATTGCATAAATAAGGATCTGGTTCAACTTGACCCAGTTTGGCAAAGGTCAGTCAGGGTCTACCGTGCCATCTGAGTCAGTTATATATGATTATTTTCTAGTATTCACTGTATACCTAACACCAAGAAGACAATATAAAAAAAAATAATTCAAAATTTCGGATCGAAAATTCGTCAAAAATTTATCATTTTTTGGTTCTGACGTAGCTTTAACGTCATTATGGCGGCCATCTTGGATTATTTTATATTTCTCGCTAGACCTTTGCCCGCACTATTGGTGTGGAAATTTTCAGACTCTTACCCCAGAGGATGGCGAATGTATGATGTTTTAAAAATCTTTGGGATAAAAATTGCAATTTATAGGCCCAAAATGACCTCGGGCCCCTAATGGGCCACATATTGCCTCCTGGGCCTCGAAATCGGGGGCACCCCTTCTGATATTGTTCTCGGTGTCTCTGAGGACACGTGTGCCAAATTTGGTACTTTATTCCACTCTGTCACGATAAAGTGAAAATCTGGCCTTAAGCCACCGGACAATAGGGGAAAAGCAAATCTCTTAGCTTTTTTAGCGCGGGAAGTGAGCGCATTTGGAGTCGTGGAGCTGACGTCACGTCCGGGTCAAAGGAAACTCCCGGGGTCAACGGTTACTTCCGGGTCATATCCGCGTCACGGGACTTCCGGTGTCAATCTGCGCATGCTCAGTTGAGGAATAGTAGAAAAAAAGACATTTGGTTGGACTTTTGGGTGGAGGTGGGCCATCCGTTGTTCGTGTGGGTCGAGTGAGGTATCGTTTGAAGCTCTCGTGGGGTAGCATCCGACTGGGATGGTGCGTAGTGTGAAAGTAAGGCTATGGCGCTCATGCCGAGTCGGGGAATTCTTGGGAAAAGGGCATTTGGTTTAGGAATATTTGGGCGATCAGTTCTTTTCTTGTGGATTTTATTATGGGGCCTGGGTACTTGTTTCATGCTGAAGAGTACATAGAAGGGGTCCTGTGGCCATGGAAAATTATCTTGCGCATGTACAGCACGCAGGCAGGAATAAGTCATACAAATGAGAATTTTGTCGTTGTTGAGATTGTGTATCTCTCAATTTCGGAAAAAAGCGCCAAGTCAAAGACAGTAATCCAGTTGTCGCTTAGTAGTAGAGAAAGCAGAAACCCGGTATATTTATCCTATGATCTCTGTGGAAAGTTTTACAGTAACGGCTCAATGACCTATCTTAACGCCTTAACGGCGTAGCATAACAGATTTTTACCTTTTGCGAGAGATTGTACCATGGTATTATATAATACTAACGCGTCGACAAGGGGTATGTATCAATTCATTCACACCATGGAATAAAACATGTTGGTACTTGCTTGTCCCCGATGATGTCATGCTACGCTGGGACATTGTACAGGGGTTTTGCTATAAAAAGACATGTTTTGTTTGTAGATCATGACGTCATCGCTCTACCCCGGGACATCGTACGGGGGTGTTGCTAGGAAAAATCCTGTTTTGTAGGTCATCGTTCTATATGTCAGGGTAAATTTGTCGGGGTATTTTCTGGGAAAATCCCTGTTCTATTTATAGATCATCTCACGTAAAGCGAGACTGGGGTGAAACCCGATGAGGTGTAGTAGAGAAAGGGCACTTTCGACGGTGTTGATTATGCCCCAGGCAATTCAAAATTATTTGCATAGCGATACACGCAGCAAGTGAAGGGAAATCCCCACGCAACGCCTGAACACTTATCTTAACGCCTTAACGCCGTCTCAACGCCTTGATGCCATGATACAAACAGATGAGAGAAAGAAAGATCAACACGTTCACAAGTTTTCATATAGTTTATTCTCCCCGATATTACATCATATCCAAGCTGAGGGAGCCGCGTTGGGTGTGTCTGCAATTCAAGTATGCTCTTGTCCAATCAGAAGCCGCCATTTAGTGATGCATCTGTCATATTTGTTCTGGTCCATCAGATGTATTCTCGACCGCTCTTGTCCAGTCAGAATCCTCCATTTGGTGTTGCATCTGTCATATTCATTATTGTCCATTAGATGTATTCTCGGCCGCACTTGTCCAATCAGAAGCCTCCATTTGGTGTTGCATCTGTCATATTTGTTATTGCCCATTAAATGTATTCTCGGCCACTCTTGTCCAATCAGAAGCCTCCATTTGGTGATGCATCAATCATATTCGTTCTTGTCCATTATATGTATTCTCGGCCGCTCTTGTCCAATCAGAAGCCTCCATTTGGTGTTGCATCTATCATATTCGTTCTTGTCCATTATATATATTCTCGGCCGCTCTTGTCCAATCAGAAGACCCCGTGGTTACATGGTTAACGGCTGGTAAATGATCAAACACAGTAGGTCAAATTTCGTCACGAAAGGCATCAATAAGGTGCTAGTATATAACCGGGAGGAAGGTAAACGGTATATAAGAGATAACTGTGAAAAAGTTTTTAGATTTAAAGTTTGGGGTTTTTTGTGATACTGTGCGCACAATTTAGTATGGTCTGATTATTGTTGTCTTTCTATATACTCAACGACTATGCCCAACACACACCAGCCTTGATAGGATCGGTTATCGTCGTTCGTTAACCATCAGCCATATGTGACCAATGAGGCCGCATCACTTTCTCGAGGTTATGGTGTATTTGGCATGATGCGGTAATTAGTTTATTACGGCAATATCGCATATTTGACAAGATAATCAGTTATATTCAAGAGATAAGGAGGAGTCTGGATTAGGTGAAAGAGCATGCGCAGTACAAATATGGCAAAGCGTTAAAACACACCCGGCCAGGTGTGAAGTCAGCCTAGACTATTAATGTTGGAATGAACTGTTTCTTAACACACTCTGTGAAGATTGACTTGTGGTTACGTGAAGTAGATTGAAAGTGACGAACCGAGACTGTGTATATTTGTAATTACGTGTTCTTAATAATCCTTCATGTTGAATTAACAATATAAGTGAAATAGGAGCAAACAATTTTGAAATGCTGAATTGTGTAACACAAAACATTCAGCGACATTTTGGGCGAACCTTCAGCATGAACGTACTTCGGGGGATAAACTTAAGAAAATCCCTTCAATTCATGTTGTTAATACTAATGGTAAGTCAATAAAGCATTCAATGTCACCGTGAAAGCATATAGATATCTGTTGACATTGTCAGTAGAGATAAAGCAAATCCCCAGGCACGGCGGAAGCAATTGGTGATTGGGGGGCCACTATCACAGCACAAATAGGCGAGGGTCCAGGGGCCGCCCCGGCCCCGGAAGCTCCAGGGGTCTTAGATGGCCGGAGACCCGTTCTAGCGTATTTCCGAGGAATAAAACAAGAAATCCTCACAGATGTAATCTCTGTATTTTTTACCTGTTTTGTTGTTTCTCATTTTTTTTTTAATATTCCCCGTCAAGAAAATTAGAATGTTCGGAAGTAGAAATAAATTAAATGTTAAATATATGTCATTTCAATCAAAAGATATCTCAACAACACAGTTGTTTTCTACTTGTCATGCTTGTTGTGGAGCCGAACACAGGTCAACTTATGAGTGTGAATGAGCCATCCTCCATGATACAGTTCTGTATACCGGTACTCCTATCTCCATACCAGGTCCTGTAGGCAGATTAGGGCTGTACAGTTATTACTGTAACTGTCCGTTTAAATTATCAACCAATGAACGGAGGGTGTTTTGGGGCAATACGGTACCTTCGTGGAATCTCCGTTTAATTAGATTAAAGCTCAGTTTAAGGAAGCTTCTTGAAATTGGAGCATGCTAGGCACTGACATAAGGCATTCCCAACAGAGAGGAGAGAGAGAGAGAAGTAAGGTTTAATGTCTCGTTCAGCAATATTTCAGCTAAATAGCGACGATCAAACAAAATTCTAAGTACTCAAGTCATTAGCTTAGTAATCCAACGCATTAAAACATACACACAATAAAACGTATGTAACAGCCCGATTGCGCTCAAATAACCCAAGATGCAATCCTCCCTCACTGGAATAAAAAGATCTTCCAAAGTATTTGCTCGATAAAAAGCATCTCTTACAATCTTAAAATCATGCTGCACCTAGTTGGAACTCCTAGGAACTCCATGGCATACTTTTTGGAACTGGGCAGACAAAGGATGGCTATGCCATAACAAGAGGGGGATGGCATAAGCCATTCCAACTGGAACTCTAATCCATCCAGATCAGAACACCGCACTGGGCATGGTGTATCCGATTTGCCTAACCGGCATATGCCATTCCAATCAAGGAACTCATGTTCTTATTTCAAGAAGCACCCTAAGTAGAGAAGAAGCTGAAGGACAAACTATTTAAAGTCCAAGAGGAAACAACATGAGGGTGTATCTTTAAAAACCAATCTCGGGTAGACTATAAACATCTGACTCCAAAGCAACCAGATGGAGACATTGACTGGCACTTAATTCGTTCATGGGCATGTTCGGAGAGATCATAAGCTCACTAATATTTCCTGTTGAAATGGCTGATATTCGTTGTAGTGTAAAAGCACAGATTTGATGCTCATTGAAAAGTAAAATTTGCATTCAATACAGATGTAGGTTTTTTGCTTTATGGTTTTTTTTTTTTTTTATCGGTTTATGCCTTTTTCTGTTTTTTGTGTTTTTTTTGTTTGTTTTTGTTTTGTTTTGTTTTGTCTTTTTTTTTTTTGCTGAAAATATTGGGGGGGCCATGGCCCCCCCGGCCCCCCTGTTCCGCCGTGCTACGGTGGCCCATAGGGAACATCGTTTTCTTCTTCAGTTTTTTAGTTGCATTACTTTTATGAATTTCTTGGTGATTTTCTCCATTTTTCGTCGAGTTTCTTCACAAACAGATTTTTGGTGATCACATAGTTTCTATAGACTTCTGTCATTCCTAGTAACGTCTTCATAAATGTCTTTATCATTTTTCACCGAAAAGCAAACAAAACTCTTGTAAAGGTTTCCACCGCGGTGTAAACGATTCTTAACGATTTTACTAGGGATGACAGAAATCTAAAGAAATTATGTAATAACCTAGAATCTGTTTGTAGGAAATCGGCGAAAAATGGAGAAAATCTCAAGAAAAAACAGAAAAAGTAATTAAAATGTGAAACAAATCAGAAAAAAAATCGATGTCTCCTATGGGCCACCGCAATCAATCAATCAATTTTTAATTTGGATGGCGCTTTCAATTTGGTAAAATTATGCGCGCCAGGTCGTTGCATTGAGTTTGATGTTCAACATAAATATTGATTTAAAATATCCAACTATACGGATTTGTAATGGATTAAAAAAAACTCCAAATGCGTTATTTAATGTCATGGTGAGGTTAGAGACATAAAAGGAAGGGGGAATATATACGGACCAACATACTTAATTTAATAGTAATAAAATCCTAACGACCCTATCTATAAAAAATATAAAACTGAATTAAAAAGGCCAATATAGCACATGCATATTTTGTTTAAACAAAAATTAAACTCATCATATAGATTTAGATTTGACGATGTGGTGAATAAAAACGAGATTTGATGTAATATCTATACTCATCCTGGTGAACACCGTGAATGAGGACCTCCTCTGGTATCCTCAGACACCAATGTCCAACCAGAACAAGCAAAGACATTATTTAAAACAAAACTCTTTACCAGAGCAGAAATATTGGTAAAATTTCTTAACCACAGGTAAGAAAATATATATTAAACTATTCTAGAATTTTATTATTCGTGAACTTGTAATATGCCTGTACTATTAATTAACCAATATAACTATTATAAATAATTCCACAGGGTGGAAGGGGAGGCAACAATTGTACACTCCCCTAGACTAGACGTGAAATGTATAACAGAATAATAAAATCAATATAAATTAAAATCTGCGTGTGTGCAGCATAAACCTATAAATAGCCGTAAAAACTTTATCACGGTTTTTTCTAGGCTTTAAGATGGACTCCATGGTATGATTGAAAACACCAGCACATATAAGTTCATTAAAAAAGTGCAGTCTCTGATTATTAAATCGTGTACACGATAATAAATAGTGACTGATGGGCCACCGCAGGATTGGGACATGTCAGATATACCGTCTTTCTATGGATCTACTTCTTCGTGAGAATCTCTTATCTGTTGTCCTATTTATAACCAGGTGTTATAAGTAACGCATAAGACCCAATCTAATCATTGCATACAGGAATACTTACATAGACTTATCCGTAAAACATGAAGCTCCTCATTCTTGCTATCCTTGTGGCGGCCGCCTCTGGTAAGTATATTGGATACAATAAGTAGAATAGTGATAACGCTTTTAAATTGTCAGCTTCAATACCGTAATTTTCAGATGTTTCTGCCATTTTTAGGCCTAACAAATCGTTTCGTCTGGTCATAGACACCCGACAATGTGGAGCGATGACGTGGCTTTATGCTATTTTGTGTTACTCCTTAGAAAACGCCAGATTAGGGACAATTAATGTGTAAAATCACAATAGTACATTTGTATGTGCCACTCTATGTACACGCCTTCTACCCGAAACTTCCACTTTTTTAGCAATATTTCAACAGCTGACACCTTAACATCACAATACTGATCAATTAAAGATTGGTTAATGATACCTTGGCCATGCCACTTCTGCAAAATCTAATTTTACTGTGATACTGGGTTTTTTGCCCTTTTTACTTTTACCCAAATCGCTGTTTTTCATTTATTTTTACTGTTATTTAACCGCAGATATATTAGCGTTGCATATATTGTAATTCTGAGTATAGATAAAGTTTGTTTTGTATTGCATTATGACGAGGGGTAACTTGGCTGATTTAATTTTTTCTTCTTTTTTTTCAAAAAAAAACAAACAAAAACATTGTCCATGCGCATGGTTCAGAACTGCGCGAGCTGACCAGAAACAAAAAAATAATGCTTTGGCCTTAGGGTGGGGTGATAATGGCTAATACCGATACCGCAATCTGTACCACACGAGAAAATAAAATGTAACCAGGAAAATATGTGTTGCTTTTAATGTTTAACACATTTAATGTGTGTTCTTTTTGCAACAGAAAAAACTCCTTTTTGTGTGACGGTAATATTGCCTGGCTTTTTTTTAAATCCCAAACCTGCAAAACTAAGAATTTTCTTGAAAGTTCCTGGCCTATTTTAGTTTTTCTGTTGCATTTATAGATATTATATAATTTACAGAAATTATATTTTCGTACAATATACCTGTATTAAGACGTTCGATTATGTAATGTATTAAGACGTTTGATCATTTGAACGAATCGACTGGTTTTGGTTTGAGTTGTCATACTCATATCAAGACAAAATCACCCATAGAAATGCCCCAGAAACATGTTTGATGATACCTATCGCATGCTGATAGCAAAATACGAGCGTAGCGTGCAAATTCCGCTTAACTCAGGGCTAGGGGCCGTATGAACCCATTTACTTAAAGACCCTCAGGGTGTTCATATGACCAGACACAATCAAAGCGCGACGGAGATACATCATTCTCTAGATGACGACTTTACAACGAATATCATATGAATTAAGGATACTGATCAGCGATAGGCCTACGGATTTAATATTTTGGAAGATCATGATGTCTTGCTGGCATCATTGAAAACTGTTGACCGATTCTTTCTAGAAGGAAAATAGTCTATGATTGTTGTTGATTTGATTTTTGTTATTTTGATGCTAATGCTGTTATATGGAATATGGAATAGGTCTTTGAATTACGGACGTGGAGATTCTTTAATGAACAACGGCTGAATAATGAATGACGGACAAGATGCTTGTAATACCTGAAGAGGCCTACATAAATACATGTTCATGTAATTGATAAAGTCGCAATGCTTTCGAGGTTAATACTTCGGTGTGCAGACTGAAGAATTACTGCACTGAAACATTACTGATATATAAGAGTACAGATATATAACAGTACTGATATGTAACAGTACTCATGTATAACAGTACTGATGTATAATAGTATTGATGTATAACAGTACTCGTGTATAACAGTACTGATGTTTAACAGCACTGATGTATAACAGTACTCATGTATAAAAGTACTCATGTATAACAGTACTCATGTATAACAGTATTGATGTATAACAGTACTCATGTATAACAGTATTGATGTATAACAGTACTCATGTATAACAGTATTGATGTATAACAGTATTGATGTATAACAGTACTCGTGTATAACAGTACTGATGTTTAACAGGACTGATGTATAACAGTACTGATGTATAACAGTACAGATATATAACAGTACTGACGTATAACAGTACTGCTGTGTAACAGTACTGATCCAGTAAAGAAACTGTACTGATGAAATATTGCAGTACTGTAATATTTCAGTACTGTCTTCAAGAAAAATCCGATCCGGTTTTGCATTGAAAAGAGAATCAGGCTATAATTACCGTCAAAAAACAAGTGTTTTATATATAACGCTCTACAGAAATTGGTAATGTAAATGTCGAAATACAGTAAAATTCCACGTTCAAAAAAATATTTTCCCATACACACGACAGCATTTATAATATATCAAAGATTGTGTAGTTGTGTGTGCCACCCTGAATGAGTTGTTATAAACCGTTTACGATTTTCTGCGTACTAACCCGTTCAAGCTGTTACATGGATGAGTCTCATCTCTTGATGTTTGATACCTATTGTACCATCGCAGGCAAAAATAGTCGGACAATCGTGCATATGAGAATGGAGGACTTGCACAATTAACCAGATGTGACAATTCTGTCAGTAGATTGGCTAAATGGATCAAAATCGACAAACAGGAGGTGGCAATGTTTCAATAGTCTTTCCGCCTTGTCATTACCGAAAATATGGCGATACCGACTATTTACATCTGTTCAATATGGCAGCCGAAATTAAGCTTGTGTTTTTGTAGTATTGGCATATTTTTCCTTCGATGAACATTTTCGTCAGTCCAATGGTTGTGAACTTAGCACAAAAGGTTTGATAATCACGATGTGACCGGATTCTGTTACCTAACCACCTTTGAGGTTATTTTTGAGGCCGCAAAGTCACGTGGGGCCAAATCAAGAGCTGAAACGTTACATCATACATGTAGCTTATAATGTTACGAGTATTTTGGCCATGCAGCTATATGTACAAAGCATCATGGTTATATCCTATAAGGCGACCATGTTGTGCCGTATGGATTTCACGTTTTGCATTATCTCCTCGGTATTTATCTAATTGTCTAATCTATTTCACCTCAAATCATTTCGAACTATTCCAAGACAAAGTTTATCATTGGATGACAGTTATAAACCCACTTGCATACTCCGCACGAAGTATAGCGGGTAAATGGAATGGGAACCCAATTTGGCGTTCTGACACTATCGGTTTTCGTGATATGAGGGCAATTCCAGTTGCCATATCCAAGCTAGCATATGCTATGGTTGATCTGTTAATGCTTACCATCTTTCAAACCTATTTGCAGAATTTCCACTCGACTCATAGTGGACAAATTGGTTTGGGTTCTATAGATGATTTTGTCTTGAAATTTTGTCTTGACAAGCCTCCTGGAACTTGCGGTTTGACGTCTCTCGACTATAATTTTGAGTCATCTTCTGGTCGCAATTACAGGCCCACATCTTTTTTTCGAAATAAATCGATTCAATATCATAGCTTATCCTTTTAGGTGCACCTTGGACATATTGCCCAAATGCTTAGTGCAAAACTTTATGGAACATTCGAAATGGGGACATTCATGGGCCATCTGAGCGTTTTTTATGCTTTTCGTCTTATTTAGTTATTTTTCATCTTTATGGTATACTCAGTATGACAGAGTCGGATAGAGCCAGAAGAGAACACATACTTATCGGTTGGGCGAGGCATAGACTGCGAAAGACGAAAAACCGCAATCGAGTACAGTAAACGCTTATCTCCTCTCCGTAGAATCGACTTCGAACAATAACATGTTATTAGTATATACAATCTCATGTTAATCGGGATTAGAGACAAGCTACGAATAGGTCTAAATATGATGCCGTTATGACTATCTATATAGTTTGCTTCAAATTCAGTAAACGTGGATACATATCCATCAATGCATCATTTATATGACGATTATCAATAGCGAGATGGCCTTATAGCGTGTGAATGCATAAAAGGAACGCATTTAAAATGATCGATTTTCGAAAGCGCCTGCATAAAATCGTATTGACAAGGGAACATGTAAGTCAGCCAAAGAGTGGCATAATTAATACCCATCGGATTACCTTTCTGCTGCTGAAATATTGTATTTCCAAATTTCACGTACATATTATTAATGGCAATTTCAAACAGATCCACAAACAAAAAACATCCCGTGAATGATGTCCCTTGTATATGGTAGAACTAAAGAATGTTTTATGGCTTCTGAAATTGATATATTTGACATCGATTTTCTTGAATACCGATAATATTAATGAGCTGTGACAGTCAATAAGGTCCTGTTGAGGGATTGTAGTATGGTGAGTCGAGACACATTATGTGATTACATAACTGTAAAGTATGTGCCCTTTCGTATCACCTTTTTCCGTATAAGAATACTGATCAGCGATAAGGATTTGATTCTAACATCATGATGTTTTGCCCGCAGGCTAAGACTGTCCGGTCCCTATCTTCTAACCCAGCTAGAACACTTTTCTCCACACTGGGGACAAGTGTCCGTCCTTGGTTGCAATAGAGAAGGATATGAAAAGGGACACTAATCACCAGGACATTCTTATCCATCACACTGGCATTATAGGAAACTTGACCCCTTCTCTCTTGCAGAAAACTAGCCTGTGTGTATGTATACTATGATTCTTTTTCTCTGAATTCGGTGCTAATTCTGTTATTTAAATTAGATCTTTGGATTATGGGCTCAGAAATTCTTTAATGGACGACAGACTGCTAGACGCTTTTATTTAGATTTTTCAATATCCACATACATTCAACGCCATAATATTTTGAAATAGTGGCGCAATACCATTCCCAAACTGCTTTTGCCCCTTGGAAGGGCCCTCGTCAACAGGATTGAAAGATGCTCGTGGGTTCATTTCGACCAAGAGACATATTTCGGAATTTTGGCAGTTCCATCACCTGTGTGTTATTTTATATTTTATGGTTGATCAACCGATATTAGTGAGTAATGCAGTTGCATTGTAATTGAATTTATTATATCTGTATTATCACAGCTGGGTGATATTGCAACTGCATTTCTCTTTTATTTATTTTTAAGTTTTCTTATCTTCTGTTTTCTCAATATAAATACATAAACATTTTATGTTTCCTTTCCCCTTGTTTTGCATTTTATAAAACTAGTACTGTGTTCCATTCTCAGTCTAGATTTTCTGTCTAAATTACAACATGTACATCATTTTATTTTTGAAAAATAAATATTTTATTTATTTGACATTATTCTCTGGTTTGTATTTCTGATTTCAAAAATACCTTTTGGAATTACTTTTATTCATTTATCAAACGATATGCATCATGGGAGGTCTGTTTCATTCCGGACTCGTCCGGAATTCGAGTTTAATGTGCTGACCGGCCATTTAGGTCTTGGAATGTGGCGTCTCATGTTCAAATGTAAGCAGTGTTTTGATCTATAATGTCTCCCGTAAAACAATCTTGTTTTACACCCTCACTAAACTGCTTTTGCCCCTTGGAAGGGCCCCCGTCAACAGGATTGAAAGATGCTCGTGGGTGCAGCTTCTACAATCAGCTATGAATCTAACTGTGTATGATTATTTATGCATTTCCGGAGTCCAATACAGTTTTGATACATCGCTGTGAGTGGTTGGAAGAGAAATACCTCTTTCCTTGAGAAAAGTTTTGTGGTTGTTTATATAAATCTTTCAGAATAAATACAGTCTGGGAGTAAGTATACGTATGGATGATGGTGTGTTTATACTTAATTCATTAACCAGCACTGGAAATAGTAGTATAGTATATTGTTTGGAGCTTTGTCTGTTGGGGATTTCCAGAACTTCTTGCGAATTGAGATTTCTCGGTACTTGTTATACAAGGGAAAGGGTACTTCTGTCAATATGGCGGATTGTTTCAGCGATCCAGCTTTTGGTGATGTCCAGCCAATCGATAGGTACCGTAGATTCAACATTTTATTGATTTGCCTTCATCAGCAATGATTTCAGGTCTTCATCCCTCACCATACCAAGGTTACCAGTCTCAATATGTGTGCATGATGAAAAGATAAAGTTCGACGATTCACAATCACGACTTTTTATCAAGTCGAATATTATGATACGAAGCTAAGGCAGAATACAGAATGTTGGAGGAACAACCATTCCATACCCACTGCCTATTATAATAACGTCATTTTTTTCAGCTGCTAATCTGGACGCCATTATCTGTGGATCGGAGTGTCTGCTAGACTGTCTACGTGACCACGTTTTGGATGGGCAAAGATGTGTCAATTGCCGGTGTAATCCAAGTAAGCACTATATCTCGACCAGTCAATCCGTAATTTTCACAAAATTCAAATTAATCCTTCAACAAAGAGCTGCGTCGATAGCACCAGCAGGTGCACTGAGACGAGGTTGGCTTAGCGGTGCGTTCACTCTGTCTCTTCCCTTTTTCTTTCACCTGGTTCGGGATTTTCAACTATATTTGCACACTGGGCCTATTTTCTCTCGCGAGGTATTCTATTCGTGAATCACCTGGCTTTCCATGGGCTTTACAAGTACACAGATGTTCAGGCTAGAAATACCTTGTGTTCAATTAACTTGAACATCCGGTCTTGCTACGTGAACACCTGTGTACTTGAACCAGGCTGTAGGAATATATAGATTATCTGCTTCAAGAGAAACAAATCTATTAGGAATATCAACTTTGTTTGACAACACACATGAATGACATGAAATCGAGCCAAGATTGGGTCCTGTGACTCGTGTATCCCCATGAGAATATGCTTGCAAAACGATATACGGCAAATTGAGATTTCTCGGTACTTGTTATACAAGGGAAAGGGTACTTCTGTCAATATGGCGGATTGTTTCAGCGATCCAGCTTTTGGTGATGTCCAGCCAATCGATAGGTACCGTAGATTCAACATTTTATTGATTTGCCTTCATCAGGAATGATTTCAGGTCTTCATCCCTCACCATATCAAGGTTACCAGTCTCAATATGTGTGCATGATGAAAAGATAAAGTTCGACGATTCACAATCACGATTTTTTATCAAGTCGAATACTATGATACGAAGCTAAGGCAGAATACAGAATGTTGGAGGAACAACCATTCCATAACCACTGCCTATTATAATAACGTCATTTTTTTCAGGTCCTAAGCAGGAGGACGTTCTCTGTAGATCGGCGTGTACGATACTCTGTTCACATGGCAGCGCTTTGAATATGCCAGGATGTCCCACATGCAACTGTGACTCAAGTAAGCACTATCTCTCGACCAGTCAATTCGTAATTTTCACAAAATTCAAATTAATCCTTCAACAAAGAGCTGCGTCGATAGCACCAGCAGGTGCGCTGAGACAAGGTTGGCTTAGCGGTGCGTTCACTCTGTCTCTTCCCTTTTTCATTCACCTGGTTCGGGATTTTCAACTATATTTGCACACTGGGCCTATTTTCTCTCATGAGGTATTCTTTTCGTGAATCACGTGACTTTCCATGGGCTTTACAAGTACACAGATGTTCAGGCTAGAAATACCTTGTATTCAATTAACTTATCGCCCCGATTTGGACAACTTGAACATCCGGTCTTGCTACGTGAACACCTGTGTACTTGAACCAGGCTGTAGGCATATGTATATTATCTGCTTCAAGAGAAACAAATCTATTAGGAATATCAACTTTGTTTGACAACACACATGAATGACATGAAATCGAGCCAAGATTGGGTCCTGTGACTCGTGTATCCCCATGAGAATATGCTTGCAAAACGATATACGGCAAATTGAGATTTCTCGGTACTTGTTATACAAGGGAAAGGGTACTTCTGTCAATATGGCGGATTGTTTCAGCGATCCAGCTTTTGGTGATGTCCAGCCAATCGATAGGTACCGTAGATTCAACATTTTATTGATTTGCCTTCATCAGGAATGATTTCAGGTCTTCATCCCTCACCATATCAAGGTTACCAGTCTCAATATGTGTGCATGATGAAAAGATAAAGTTCGACGATTCACAATCACGATTTTTTATCAAGTCGAATACTATGATACGAAGCTAAGGCAGAATACAGAATGTTGGAGGAACAACCATTCCATACCCACTGCCTATTATAATAACGTCATTTTTTTCAGGTCCTAAGCAGGAGGACGTTCTCTGTAGATCGGCGTGTACGATACTCTGTTCACATGGCAGCGCTTTGAATATGCCAGGATGTCCCACATGCAACTGTGACTCAAGTAAGCACTATCTCTCGACCAGTCAATTCGTAATTTTCACAAAATTCAAATTAATCCTTCAACAAAGAGCTGCGTCGATAGCACCAGCAGGTGCGCTGAGACAAGGTTGGCTTAGCGGTGCGTTCACTCTGTCTCTTCCCTTTTTCATTCACCTGGTTCGGGATTTCAACTATATTTGCACACTGGGCCTATTTTCTCTCATGAGGTATTCTTTTCGTGAATCACGTGACTTTCCATGGGCTTTACAAGTACACAGATGTTCAGGCTAGAAATACCTTGTGTTCAATTAACTTATCGCCCCGATTTGGACAACTTGAACATCCGGTCTTGCTACGTGAACACCTGTGTACTTGAACCAGGCTGTAGGCATATGTATATTATCTGCTTCAAGAGAAACAAATCTATTAGGAATATCAACTTTGTTTGACAACACACATGAATGACATGAAATCGAGCCAAGATTGGGTCCTGTGACTCGTGTATCCCCATGAGAATATGCTTGCAAAACGATAAACGGCAGACACACAGACCAATTTAATGATGGAATGAGTGATTTGCATATTAGCAGCTGAAGTTGTTGAGACTTGAAACGGGAGTTGTCTCCCTTTTCCCGACTCCATCTGGATAACCTTTTGCTCGTTTTCGACGAAGACTATCCCCAAACGGTCCAATTCAGTGATATGTATTGCCCTGTTCACCAGTTTTTATGAACAATTGTCTCTCATTATTATAGACACTACGACCTGTGTGGGTATGGAAATATATGTATGATTTGTTTTATACGGAATTTGTTATGTTGGAAATCATTAACTCACCATCTTAGCTTGCTAAGGCCATTTCACGTTTCACTTAACATTACCCTTAGCTCAATGTCTTCATTCTCCGTGTATTTCGCCCGATGTCAGCTTCCCCAAGCATCAAGTCGCATGTCCGCTCCATTTAAACGAGCCAATGAAATTGTCCGTATTCAAATACTTCGACCTGGAAATCTCAGACAGGAGACGTGTCAATTTCACTTAAGCGCTCGACATGCTCGAGGCGCAAGACTGTGGGAGACCAAACCGAAGTTGTGCGAATTAGCTATTTTATTTCTCACTCTAATGGAGCATGCTTCTTTGCTTTCCTTAAGAAAAATCATATTACAAGCGGCCTAACATATTTGTAAAAAATAAAATTGGCGACAGTTCACAGGAAAATGATATGCTTTTTATTTTGTGATGGGGGCACTCCGAGGCCCACCAGGGGATCGTTTCAATCGATCGCTTTCTGGAGGTGTGTCTTCGTTTTATGAATGTGATTGCGCCGATGTCGGAGCTAACGGGACCAATCGGATGTGACCATTTGGGAAACGTCCTATTACATTCAGATATCACCCGTTACCGCATGGCTACGAGCAGAAGTTTCTACGTATGACCGTGTCATGCGTTCGGATGATGTAACTCACCTTTTAAAGATACTTTTCGTCAACAATGACAGTTTGTGTAGCCCACAATTTAAGTATATATTGAAAAGGTTTGCATATATTTATACTCGTCCGCTTATTAAATATCAAGAGTTAATATTCCAAGACTATAATATGTCTGAATCTCCAGATTGCTGGAACGTGATTATTTCAGAATATTGACAAAGACAAACTTTATCTATGAGCTTAAATGTGTACGTTATGTTGCTACTCCAATTCCTTTCTAACATATCTGTACTCTTGCAGCATTAACAACCTTTACAAATTACATTGTAAACCAATCGATTTACTAGAAACAATGCCTGGTGAGAGCCTATAGAGCCATTGTGTAAGTTAGTTACTGCCTCCGTCTTCGGGTTTCGAGCTGTTCTATCACACGCGCACTTGCAAATTGTGCATCCGGGTCGCTTCGCGACCTCGGCATACAATTTCCCCTGACGTTAATCTCACTATCCCTTACGAAATGAAAGTATACCCGCAGTAGAATAGAAGTACAGTGGCAGTGGCAACTGAAAGTATAAAGGCAATATGAGAGAAGTATATACTTCCAGCATACTTCCATGAGAATTCTTTTTTTTTTTCACGACAATTGGTTGTATGTTAGACTGAATTTGTGAGTTGTAGAAGTGTTGCAGAAGTATGGTAGAATCATGGTGGCAATATGGTGACATTATGTTAATTAAGCTGCTGTAACCCTTCACAGAAGTATACAGGCAGCTTGGTAGAAGTAGAGTGGAAGTATTCCTGCAGTATAGTGGCAGCAGACAGGCTGAAGTATAACAGCAGTATAAGGTTGCCCCATATACCAGGTGTTGTCTAAATCAAAATGGTATACTGTACAAGCATCCTCCTTCTGGCAAAATTGACACATGCATGTATCATACACACATGAATGGTGTATATTACTACATTATAACATGAACATATGAGGTAGTTTAACATGGTATACATGTTTTGGGGTGTAATTAAACTGACTGCCCTAGCTGACAATTACGTTATATTCTCACCATGTTAAATTTTAGATCAGGCATGCCATAATGTTGGCCTGTAATGTTGGGAAAATATGCAGTGTTGGAAAAATATGGGAAATGGAATGAAAGGGGAATTCCTCCTATTGGCATCTAACATATTAATGTTACTTACATGCATCAGTTTATGAACAAAGCTGTGCAGAGAAAAGAGGCATACTGCATAGATCTGCTCTCCATGTGCCATGTACAGCAACTGTGTACTCACTGGAGAGAATTTCAGTTGACCTAGTTTTCAAATAAATCATCAATTCCTATCCCAGCATTCCTCTCACTGAAGTATAGCAGCAGTATAGTTTCGAGACCAAAGTCTTTTTTTGGTAAGGACAAGTTGTAGAAGTATAACAGCAGTGTACACAGCCAATGGCTAATGTTGTAGCAGTATAACAGCAGTGCACACCTGATGTCTTCAAATTTGCTAAAGTATTTGCAGTATACCGGTACCAGGAGTATAGAATTTACATTTTATGTGATCAAGTTGTAGAAGTATGGCAGCAGTACACAAAGCAAGTGTGTAAGTGCCAGAAGTATAGTGGCAGTATAAAGAAAAGAGCTGAAATTGCACACAGTTTCAGAAGTATGACCGCAGTAGAGGGGAGGTCTGTGGAAGTATAGTGGCAGTGTATACATCCGCAGAAGCATATACTGCTCTTCCATAAGGGTATTCCCAGAAAGGACCAGTAGGCTTACATTTATGATAATTTTGGCAACTTCAGGTAAAGCATTATCCTGTTGTCATTCATTAAAATATATTCTAGGCTAAAGAGATAGGGAAGAGAGAGGATGAACGAACTGCAGGTCGAATCACGTTTCGGTGGTCCTACCGGTTCTATGAGCGCAGCTCCTTGTTAGAGTGAGTGAGTGAATAGGGTTTAACGTCGCTTTCAACATTTTTTCAGCTATATCACGACGGGGAAAGGAAGGGCGGGGAGGGGGAGGGGAAGGGAAACTACTTGTAACAGAGCAGATCTAATCCTTGTTAGAGCATTAAGTAGAATACTGTGGGGAAAAATTACGAACGTACCGGTAGTTCAATGTCAATTTGAAGAAAATCGATGACGGGTGAATAGATGCTTCAAACGAGCACATCAGTGAATATTCGCTTATATTCAACAGACAGAGACACATAGGGGATATTCGCTTCTGTCTGACAGGGGCATTCATATGAAGATATGTAATATGTTTTCCAAAATGGAGGTTCCGAGCTCATTGCGCAATTAGACTACATATGATGTAATATATGCATATCGCTAGTGTAATGTTTTCATCATTATCCATGTAAGAAATAGTCCGGGTAGGAAAATAAGGTCATTGTATAATTTTGTTTCAAAACAGCATATAATACATTACAATCTTGAAACTATTTTATCTGCAGGTCCACAATTCATAGAGACGCTGGTGGCGGAGAAACCTGCTCGTGCTGTGTGCGCTCCGGTTCTCTGCAAAAGGTTCTGTATCAATGGCTGGCAGACCAATGACGAAGGCTGTAAAATATGCGCCTGCAAGGAAAATTGAAACGAAATATCTTGTTTTGAAAGATGAAAGCAGTATAATCACCATCTGTAATATACTGAATAAATATATGGCACTATAGAAGTACGATAATCGAAATGTAGTCATTATACTGTCATCCGCTTACGCTGCGGGTTATATGCGGGATATGCATAGGATATGTTAAGTTATGTTGGATATTCACGATATTCCCATCACGATATGTTAAGGATATCTCAGCGAGTTTTTCGGCCATACGTCAGGATATATTAGGTAGGATGGAACGGTTGAATTTCAGCACTAACATCTCCAGACATCTCCCACTACAGTATCTTCTATTAGGATCAATACAGACCACCCACCCATAGTTTCATACTAGGCAATAGTAATACTTGTAGCTATGATCTGGGTATCCTTAAGGATATATGCCCCATTCAAGATAGGTCCACAACCCGGTTCACTTGCAGTTCCGGACCGAGGGACTTTCACCCTCTGCAGTGTCCTCTAAAGTGGATATGCTTTATCAACGGGTCTCAGTTCTCCTCATTGAAAGGTGTAGGGATACACATCCTAGATGGGTTCAAGTATAACTAATCTCTGACAGGCACGTGTAATATATAATTTCGGAAGAATATACACTCAAACATTATCTTAGCATTGCCGGTACCATAGATCATGTTTCCCAGACACAGTATCCTGGAGGATATACTATCCCATTCCCCAAAGCCAAGAATAGGGCCACAAACCGGTCCACCTGCAGTTCCGGTAGGGACTTTCACCCTCTGCAGTATCCTCTGACCAACGTCTTATACTCCGAGTCTTCTTCATGAAAGACTTAGGGATACATATCATTGATACCAGCAATATCAAGTATCCTTGAGTGATATTTATGGGGTTATTATCAAATTTGGCACATTCAGGATATATATCCTATAGAAAATAGGATACTAGGATATAGTATGCTGGGAGGAACGTACAAGGACAGTAACTTTATTGGCGTCCTGAGCATGGCTTAAGGATACATATCCTCATCAACAATAACATACATTCTGTACTAGAGAGGGATTGACACTGAAACTTGGCTTTATAAGATATTAGTATCCTAAAGGATACCTTTTATGGTATAGAACAGTCTACTTTGTGTAGGATACTAATCATGATGATGCTCAAGGGGAGTATCCTACAGGATACGATTTGACGTAGGATATCTAGGATATATATCCTGTAGGATAGTGTACTATGGGATGTCAAGGATATATCCTATAGGATACTATTTTAGACATATTAGGATATCTAGGATATATATCCTGTAGGATAGTGTACAATGGGATGTCAAGGATATATCCTATAGGATACCATTACAGAAGGTAATGGGTCACCCAGGATATATATCCTATAGGATATCATAATTATAGGATCCTAGTGGTCGTCCCCAGTATATCCTTAGTCGGATATCCCCTTTATTAGTCATCTCCAGTATTCATCTGTCACCCATGGTGACCCTACCTCGTCAGCGACAAGGGGCAAAATGCAAAGAACATTTTTTGATTGAAATTGTAGTTTAAGGGCCGCTTCCCATTCGGATTTCGCGGCCCATCAACTCAATGTTTTATTTGAATTTCGCGGTACATTTCTTTGTTTTTTATTATCTTTTCCAGCGCTAAGTATATAAATAAATAAATGAATAAATAAATAAATAAATAAATAAATAAATAAATAAATAATAAATAACAATGAGAAATTAGTAGGAGATATAAATAGAAGTAAATAAGAATCGCTAAGTACAAGTTCGTAAGTCTCTTTCTGGTTTTTGGTTAAGTTATACTAGTAAATATGAGTTCACTGTAATCGCGTGGATGATTCCTTTGTCTTGGTACCCCTTTGTACGCACAAAGCCGTCCAGAAAAAACTGGGAGAACCATGGGCGTCTTCAGGATTTTTCGAATCGACTTCCCTAACGACGCCCTTGGAAACAGGGTGGGTTCTTCCAGAAATCTGTGCCTGTAACAATGCTTGGAGTGTGTATCGGGGGACAGGACGGCAGGTCTACGTTCTATATTGTGTGAAAGTCAAAGGATGATATTCTGTGTTGAGGCGTCAGTTCGGTGTCATCTATGGGGTAGCGTGTCGGTGTGGTTTAGGATTTGGTATTCTGGTTGCTCAGTTCGGTGGGGTAGCGTGTCTGGCGTGGTACAGGGTCGAGTATTCTGGACGTTCTTGTGGACCGACGATGATGATCTTCATCATGTTCATCTCCATTTGGTGCTGTTTTATAATATTTGTCGTCATCGGTGTTCTGTTTCATGGCTGGTCTTACTCGTCTGTGGTCTTCAGTGTGCTGTGCCTGTATTACAAAGAATAGAAGAGTTTGTAGTTTCTTGTTTTCTGGTGTTATTTTTTGCCACCGACTGGCACTATCGTGATCTAAGTCACACATGATCAATAGCAATAATTAATTAGGTACTAAATATTATAAATAAAAATATTATTTTAATTAAAGCCGATTGTGAATGTTTGATATAACCCCCAACCGGACGGTTAACATTCGTTAACGAAGGTTGGAAATAAGGGAACACAATTTGGTCGGAGCTCATTATTAGGAGCTCTTAATTTGATCAGTGGATTTGTCTATGTTATTGCTATGGCATTTTGATTGGTTAGTGCCCAAATTTGATCAGTCATTTCTGATCACTGACCCTTATTTCCGCCCCTGTAAAATAGTGTTGACTCTAAGCGTGCTACATTTATTTAAATTTGGTCCTAGGTTTCTTGGTGTAACCATATGGTATTAAATGGTAGAGTGATAGTCAGTCGATTTGATGTAAGCTAGTAAGGTGGAGTATACTTTGTTTATAAGAGGTGGTTTAGGATTTAATATAGAAGCCAACGACAGAGGGACATTTAAGTTTTTGAGTTCGTTTTCCAGTGTGCGGCGATAGAGGTCATGTTTTGGGCATTTGAGTATAAAATGTTCTATCGTTTCTTCTTCGTTGTTGCATGAGGTGCATAGTGGTGATGTGTTTTTTATTAGCTTAGAGAGGTGTGATTTTAGTCCTGTTTTGCCTAGTCTTAATCTTGTGATGATGCGGTCGTCACGTTTACTGTCTAGCTGGAATCCACAACTCCTTCTTTTCCCCTTATCTAGAATACTATGTAGCCATCTACCTCGGTTTTCTTCGTTCCATTCCTTCTCCCATTTACTATCTATTCTGGTTTTAATGATAGAATTCAGTTCTTTGGTTCCTAGTCCTATATGCACGTAAGGTGCAGTTTTGGTGAGGCTGTCTTTGGCTGTCCTATCGGCGGCTTCATTTCCCCTAACGTCCACGTGGGCGGGAATCCAAGCTAAAATGGCGTCAATGTCATTGTCTCGTATTTGTGTACATAAAATTTCTATTTCGTGTATGAGGTCAGGTCTGCTGTCGGATATAGATACCAGTCCGCTTAAGGAATCGCTAAGAATAACGGTGGAAACCGGTCGGTTCTGAAGAACCCATTCGAGGGCCTTGATTATGGCGACTAATTCAGTGGTGTATACAGACATATTGTCTGGTAATTTGAAACCTTCGTGAATGTCAAGTTCTGGTATAACGAATGCAGAACCTGTATTGTGACTTGTGTTTTTGGAGCCGTCTGTATATATTTTCAAGCGATTTTTCCAATGTGTGTCAATATATTCGAGGGCAGTGACCCTTATATGCTCTGGGTTGTCCTGTTTGGTGATGTAGCTATGTATATTCATGTCCACGTGTGGTGTGATTAGTTGCCATGGTGGTCTATTGACCTTGTCAGTGTCAGAGATACAAGAGATAGGAATGTCGTGTTCTTGGAGTAATCGTTCTATCGTGTAACCGAGTGGTGCGGAGTCTTTTTCCCATTTCGTTTTTAGGAATTCGTATTCGGTTTTTGGGCCAAAAATGTTGTGGCATGGGTGGTTTTTGCCCTTGGCTATTGTTTTCCCTGCATATTTCATTGACAGCTCTTCTCGTCTTAAATGTAAGGGTTTTTCATTAGTTTCTATTTGTAGACTACATAATGGAGTTCCTTTGAACGCCCCGGTGGCTATTTTTAAGGCCGAATACTGAATGCTGTCTATTCTTTTCAAATGGGTCTTGCATGCTGATTGGTAAGCGATTGAACCATAGTCTATTTTGGATCTGATGAGTGTTTGATATAATTTGATTAAGCTATGTTTATTGGCCCCCCAGTTGGTACCCGATACGCACCTCATAAGGTTCAGGTCTTTGTTACACCGAATAATTAATTGGTCGATGTGGTCTTTCCAAGTGAGTTTTCGGTCGAAGATCATACCTAGGTATTTGACACTATTCTTAAACTCGATTTTCTGGCCTCCTAGTGATAGCGTGATGTCTGTGTTTTGTTTATTTGAGAATAGCACAACGGTAGTTTTGACAGCTGAAAATTTGAATCCCCATTTATCGGCCCAGTCGCTGACTGTATTTAGTACCTTTTGCATTATACTTGTTAATTTTTTTATCGAGCCAGCAGATTTCCACATGGCAGCATCGTCAGCAAAAAGTGATTGTTCAATTTCAGGATGTTTTGTGTCAATTTCGTTGGCCAGGCCATTAATCAGGATGTTAAAAAGGGTGGGGCTTATGACGCTGCCCTGTGGGGTGCCGTTATCTAGCTGGTGGTCCGTGGATATGGTGTTACCAATACGAACTTTGAAGTTTCGGTCATGAAAATTTTTTTTTATCCAGTGTTGTATCCTGCCCTTAATTCCTAGGTTGTTTAATTGGGTGATAATCCCGTCCTGCCATACAAGGTCAAACGCCTTTTCTATATCCAAGAAAATGCCTAATGTATATTGATGTTTGGCATTACCCTTTTTGATTGAGTGTTGGAGTCTGGCTATGTGGTCTAAAGTACTTCTTTTTTTCCGAAAACCGCTTTGTGTTTTGTTTAACAAGTTGTTGCTTTCCAGGTGATATTCAAGTCTGTTTTTGACCATGGTTTCCATAATTTTGCATAAATTTGACGTGAGTGAGATCGGCCTATATGACTTACTGTCTGATGGGTCTTTACCAGGTTTTGGTATTGGGATAACAATAGATGATTTCCATTTGTTCGGGAGTTGTTTGGTCTTCCAGCTCACATTAATTAGTTTTAGAATTAGTTTCTGAGTGGTGTTTGGTAGGTGCTTTAGGATTGTATACCCTAGTTTGTCTTCGCCGGGTGAACTTTCTTTTTTAGAGTGTAAAGCTTTTCTGTATTCATTGATATTAAAGTCTCCGTTAAGGTAGTTTTCTATATAATCATTTGTGTCATTTTCCAGGAGCGTTTCTTGTTTGATTTTTCTGAATTCTGGTTTCAGGTTGCTATCGCTACTGTTTGATGCGAGCGATTCAGCAAGATATTCTGCCTTTTCGAGATTAGTTCTCTTTGTTTTGTTTAGAACGGGTATTGTGTTAGTTGCTTTCCCTTGAATGCTTTTTATTTTATTCCATACTTTCTTTGAGTTAGTTTTCGTATCTGCAAAGAACATACTTACTCTCCGGTTTATATAGCCCGCCAGAGGTAAAACCACGTGTCGACAATACCTACGCTGATTGGCTGAGCCACCGAAAGCTGTCTGCAGCCGATTCAAGCCATGATCATAGTATCCACAAAAACATAATAAACTCACCAAATTTCCCTGAAACAACACTAAATTTCCACTGAAATATTTACCTAGATAACGATAAAAAAATTTACTGAAGTTTTTACACAGTTTACTGTCCAAATTTAAAGTCCAAAGTACGTCGTAGCGTCTAGAATGTAGCTTCGCAACATGGTCTCGTCAGGAGACAAGCATGATAAAAATTACGAGGCATCTACCAGGCAATCATGAAGTTACCACAAGCTAACAAGTATTTACTAGGTATGCTGGCATTTGGTTCAATCAGATACCATGTTATTTTAAACAATTTAGTCATTGTAAACCCTACAATAGAGACACATGACAGTGTTGAAAACTGGTCCCGGGATAATGCATTTCATACAGGTACAAATCAGACATGTGGGGCAGACTGTAATAAACCTGTCAAACTTACGAACAACATTCAAATAAACATTTAGCAGTCAGACAATTTCCCCAACAATATTTAGAGAAAATGGTAGTGGAACTAATAGACATTCTCTACCCTATCTCCTCCCAGCTTATAATTAGCAACAGGAGTTCGGTCTCTTTAATGTCAATAAAGTTCAATTATGTTACGGCAACAAGAGTCACAGATAAAACATGGCGTAAAACAATGTCCGGGATCCACAACATGCATTGGTCCTGAGAAGGACCTTTACTCTGCATCTTGTGCAGCGCATAGTACATGTTCACAGTATAATCCGAGGCGATCCACTTTCACAGTAAATCGACAGAACAGGTCACAAGCACAGTAAAATCCACATGAAGAACGCGCACATTATCACACCAAGCCCATTTATACACCAAACAGGTAAATCCAAGAAGAGAAATGCGTAACCACCGTATATACATCCAAGGCGCCATAGACTCCATCCTGGGGCATCGATCTTCCAGAGGTGATCCACATGATTCCCACAGCCATGACAAACTTCGCAGGTCAGATCGGTGCATACCCAGATCGTCTCAGTACTGGCATCTGTGGTGGTTGTGGTTGTGGTTGTGGTTTGCAGCTGCACTTCCTCTCCCGCCTCCGTCTGCATACAGGGCTTCGTGTTTAGAGCGAGTGATAGCTCACCTGCACGAAAACATCACGTAAATTCATGTCACGAAAGTGATTTTAGCTCACGTAAACTGTCACATTTTATATTGTATTATATTGCAATCACTCGCCTGACTTTTAAATACCCTCTCCTAAATATTTTGACGTGAGCTATTGTTAGCTCACGCACTAATTCTAAACACGAAGCCCTGGCATACCTCTGGTGGACATCTCGGGAAAGAGCATGGATGTACCTTTGGCAGCTGTATCTGGTATACAGGATACACCAATGTCTGTCGTCACTACCTGGCCAACATGTCCAACCTCTGTTTGCGTTTGGGTGGCCGTCATCTCAACCAAAGTTGTTTGAGTGTGATTAGAGTGCTTCGGCTTCCGTCTGGTATCCCTCATAATGTTTTCGTATACAGTGACACCATTAGGGTAGGCAATGGTCCGATTGATTCGTTCCATACAGGGATAAGGGGCTGGGTTGAACTGTCCCCGAACAGGAAGTGGAGCAGGCACCTCTACCTTGTCCGTATTCCCACCCTTCAGAATTGTTGGGATGCCTGTGGGGCTGCCAGCTGGCAACAGCGTTGGCAATTCATAAGATCGTCGTGGGTCAGGATTCTGCTTGGGCTCATAGACCAAGTTGGTGTGCGGCCTAACCGTTTCACTGGCCTCAGAAATCCAGCTATAGGCTGGGGATGTTGATCACTCTCCAGGCCGCTCCCGAACAATGGTCAAGTCCATTGGAGCATCCACAGCTTCGCTAGGCTTCGGCTGTTGAAGTTGAATCAGTGGAGGGGGCGTGCTGTTCAAGGGACTGATCGCAGGAGGGTGGTTGGTCATGTCTGTGAGGGCTTCATTCAGAACTGCTGAGGATGGTGGTGGGTCAAGGGTGATGTGAGGATCAACCAGTCTCACGTTTGTTTGAACACTCTCTTTCCTAGTCTTGCCATGTTCCCTCTTGATGTGTTCCTTCAGGTTGTCCTTTCTGGAGTAGGATTTGGAACACTGCATACATTTGTAATGGGATTTCCCCTTCTCACAATTCAATCTGTGCCGGTAGAAATTTGACTTTTGGGTGGATGTTCCGCCACACTTCTCGCATTTGAACAGCATCTTGATTCTGAAAGCATATAAAAGAATGTGGCATTGTCATAGTCATATTTATCATGTGTAAAATGCCCTACCTACACCTCCATGACCTGACCCTGTTTAGACCTACCGATGAGCTGGTCTGAAATCCAACTAAACCATCGCACCGGTTTCCTGAGTATACGCCCAGATCGAGTCCGGTTTTCGGCAGTAGGATCATCTCCTATTGGTCGGTCGCTAGCATGCGCATGGTTATCTCGTTTACTCCCTGTCGCTCGGCTTCATCTCGAACTGTACGCCCTTACTCAAACTACTAGGTTTGATATCCCATTTCACGAAGTTTGTTCCAGTATAAGGCTTCAACCGATTGAAGTGAACGACTTTCGGCTTGGACTTCAAAGTTCTCCGAATTCTATATACAGTGTCATCTAGGCTGCTGATGACCATGAATGGACCTTCCCAAAAACATGACAACTTTGGGGACAAACCAATCTTACGCGTTGGGTTGTGCAACCAGACGACATCTCCTGGACTGAAAGGTCGGCCAGACCTGCGCCGATCATAATGTCTCTTTTGAACTTTCTGCTGAGCCCTGCAATGCACCCTCGCTCTCTCGTATGCTACCTCGAAACGCTCTCTCAGCATGCAGGGGTATTCCGTGGTTTCCGCTGGTTCAATGTAGGGTGGCAAACCTGTAACCAAATCCAAGGGCAACTCAACTTCCCGCCCAAGCATCAGTTTGTTTGGAGTGAAGCCGGTGGTCTCATGTCGTGTACTACGATATGCCATCATAGCAAAAGGGAGCTGTTCATCCCAGTCAGTCTGGTTGTTGTTCACCATCATGGCAAGTCTTGTTTCTAGTGCCCGATTGATTCTCTCAACCATGCCATCGGATTGAGGGTGTAGTGGAGTGGTTCTTGTCTTCTCCACATCAAGGAGTGTACACATTTCGGAAAACAACTTTGATTCATAGTTTCTGCCCTGGTCAAAATGAATCTCTCGAGGTGTCCCAAACCTACAAATAAACTCTTTCACTATCTTGTCGGCTATCGTGGATGCCTCTTGATCAGGGATAGCATATCCTTCTATCCATCGGGTAAAATAATCACTGACTATGAGTATGTACCTATTGCCAGTCTTTGATTCAGGCAATGGTCCCAGAACATCTGTAGCCCTACCATGTACTGTCTTATTGGGGCCCGTAATCGCTTAGCAGGGGGCTTCCTCTTTGCACATGCCTCACACTGTTGGCACCACCTGTCAACGTCCTGTTTCATTCCAAACCAATGAAACCATTGACCTATCTTTGAAAGCACTTTCTTGCTCCTAAAGTGGCCGACCGTCTTCGAGGCATGCAACTCTAGAAAAACACCTTTCCTATGCGACTTAAGAAGAAGAATTTGCCATGCCACACTACCATCATCACTCTCCCATCTCCGACAGAGTATGCCATCCCTGAAGTCCAGCCGATCCCATTGTTTCCAGAAGTACTTCACTGTCTGATTCTCTGGTGATACCGCTTCCCATGCTGGGCGCAAAGAATCTCTTTGCTTCGCATGTATGATCCACGACAGTTCTGAATCATGGGCTTGGGCCTCTATGAGCTTTGCCCTCTCCCATTCGCCCTCGTCAGTGACCAACGACACTTGCCCTTCTCCTGTCATACTCTCTGAATTCTGTAGGGGTTCTGTACGATGCACTTGCCCTTCTCCTGTCATACTCTCTGAATTCTGTAGGGGTTCTGTACGATCCCCGAGACACATCTGGCAGTTGTGCAACAAGGACACAAAAAGATTCTCTCTGAACGTCACCTTGGTACCCAATTTTTTCGCACTGTCGACATGCTCCTCTAGATATGGCATCTGCGTTTTGATGTTGTTTGCCTGGCCTGTACTGAATTTCGAAATCGAAAGTCCCAAGGACTCCCAACCATCTGGCAAGCTGGCCCTCTGGCTCTTTAAATGTCATTAACCATCTCAAAGCGCAATGATCCGTCCGGATCAGAAAATGCCTCCATACAGGTACTGCTTGAAGTACTTCACAAAGCTTACGACAGCCAGAAGTTCACGTCTTGTCACACAATAATTCCGTTCTGACTTAGTAAGTGATTTGCTGGCAAAGGCAATCACTCTTTCTCTTCCGTCTTGTTGCAGGGACAGAACTGCTCCAATGCCATATGAACTGGCATCGGTGTCGAGGATATACTCACCAGTATCACAGGGGTAAGCAAGAATTGGATATTCTGTAAGTCTAGTCTTCAGGGTAATAAAACCTTCGCCTCATGATTCTGTCCAAGTGAATTTGCTATCCTTCTCGGTCAAGCTATGAAGAGGACGGGCAATTATGGCAAAGTCTTTTATAAACCTTTGATAGTATGATGCTAGGCCGAGAAAACTTCTCAAACCGTGAACATCTTCGAGAATGGGCCACTTCTTTATGGCATCTATCTTCTCCGGATCAGTAGACACACCATCCTTTGAGATCACATGTCCAAGAAATCTCACTTCCTTCTGAAAGAAATGACACTTTTTCGGCTTCAACTTCATTCCAGCAGATATCAACCTCGTGAGAATATCTTCTAGATTCAGGATAGCTTCATCTAAGGTACTGTCATACACAATAATATCGTCTAGATACACAAGACAAGACCTCCACTGTACGCCAGCCAAAATCATCTTCATAAGCCTCTCAAAGGTAGAAGGGGCATTACACAGGCCGAACGGCGTGACATTAAACTGGAAGAGACCACCTCTGGTAACGAAGGCAGATTTCCTCTTGGCATCATTATCCAAAGGCACCTGCCAGTATCCACTGGCTAAGCCTAAAGTAGAAAGCCACTTCGCTCCTTATAGGGTGCACTCAAGGGATTCTTCCATTCGGCATGGAATAGACTATGGGTCCGTTTTTCGGCCACCAGTTGTCCTAAAACCTTCAACCCAAATCACTTATATGTATATATTTTCTGAAAGAGCATGATAAAGCTATTATTTTAAGATATAACACTGCTATGTTATAGAAAAATTAAACTCGAACATTCTCCTCCATGCTTGTTTCATTTTTCCTAGAAACCCTCTTAAAAATGTCGAAAAATGGTCAAATTCGGCTCAATTTCCAGAAAAATCTGTAAGAGCGATTTCAATTAAACTTCTTACTCACGTTCCCTGGTCCGGTCTCAACTTAAAAAGGCAAACAAAAGTGGGTGTCAACCTGCCCGTTTTTTATCAGATTTTCTTCCCGTAAATGAGTCCCGATTTTTAGGCACACCCAAGGGGCATAACTGAGGCAGGACAAAATTTACTCCATGATCCCGATCAGCGTGTCGTTGAAGCCAGCATTCGATTTGTACGTACTCGTTTGCAGCGTTGATAATGCTGAATAGGATGGTATTATAGATATAAGCTATTAAGAAGACAAGAAGAATTATGATGTAGCAGAACAAGGGCAGTCTATCGTATTATGAAATTAGACCGGGGCCATTACTACGAAACTGTGGAGAGCCACCTTAAGGCATTCAGCGAATCGTCGCTCCTGGGGATAGGATAGGCATCATTCACGGTCACATCATTCAAACGACGATAGTCTACACAAAAGCGGACTGAACCATCCTTCTTAGTCACCAAAACAATAGGTGATGCCCATGGGCTTGTGGATCTTTCGACTACTCCTCGGGCTGACATATCTTCAATCAGCTTATCTACCTCGGACTGTTTCTGAAAAGGCAAACGCCTCAATGCCTGTCTGATAGGTTGGTCATCTTCTGTGTCAATATGATGTTAAACTTCTCATCGGCATCTGATTTGGCAAAGGTATCTTGAAATCGCCTCAACAATGAAGCCACTTTCTGTTTATCTTCCTCCTTTATATCAGCGGTACTTCTCGTGTATAGACCTTGCAGATGCTCAGGTAGAGTTGTCTCCCCCATATCAACTGTGTCCACATGTAAAGAGCTACAATCCTCTGTTATTCCTGGATCATTCTCTGGAATAAAAGTGTGGCACCGACTGACGGTTTCCAACTCCCCCATAGTGGTCCACTTGTATACTACTACTGCTTCAGAACTGGCATTGAAAACTCTCACGCGGAACATCTCTCTCTCCGTATCCAGGAGTACCCTGCCGACTACCAGACGTCCTTCCAAAGAAGATCCAGCTTCGACTATAGCCCATTTGCCACAATTCAATGGCGATGTAGATCGACATGGTAATACCGCTTCGCTTCCTGGGAGTACTGTTGCATTCTGTGCCAAAACTAGACGACATGCTCTCGTCTCTTCTTTGGCCACCTTCTGGCAGACAATTTGCTCTTCTGCACAGGTCAGACTTCCGCTCTTGGGGTGTAGTCGTACATCATACTTACAAAGGAAGTTCATTCCAAGAATGGCTTCTGACTGGATATCTGCTACCATCACAGTCAGCACAACGGGGTTGACATAATTCCTATTTCTGTCACACACTCACCATAGACACTTATGGACTTTTTGTCTGCTGCCCATAACGTTATGGTCGACTGCTCCAACTGAGGTCTAACTTCAACTGGTATCTGCTGGTACATCTCCTTAGACAAAATCGTTACACATGAACCTGTATCAAATAGAAAATGAACGTCAGTTCCTGAAATACAACCGTTAACATGGAAACCAGAATCAATAGAAAATACATCTTTATTCAGTACACTCTGATTTACATTTAGAGCTTGAGGCATCTCGTCTCCATCTATGACCGGATTCAAGCCTCCTGAACCAGTCATTCCTAGTTTCCCGGTTTTTTACCGAGAGCACCATCTTTCTTCAATCCTGGTTTTCCATCATTCAACAAGGGGCAGTGGCTCTTATAGTGGCCTTTATTTCGGCATAAGTAACACTCAACATCTGAGAGAGTTCGTCTTCTGAATGTGCCCCTGTCTTCTGGACTGTCTTTTTGCTCCATGGTCCACCCATGAAATACATGTAAATGGTATAACAGTTTACTCTGGGGGTTTTTTCAACTAATCCAAGTAGGTTATTTGGTAAAAAAACCCGCGACTTTAGCAGGCACAAGTCCGAAAAATATCCTCTCAACTCAATGACCAAATTGTATCTTTGGATTGGATTATTCTAACTGAATTAAAATACAATCATTAAGCCAACCATCGATCCAAAGCCATTTTCCTGTTGGGCTGTTGTAAGTTACCCCGATCCAATGACAGCGGAGTCAAGCGAGGGCAGCGCAGAGAAATTGTTCTCCATCGTCCACAATTTTTGCGAGTTGTCCGGAATGTATACGCGCCTCATTTCACGAGAGTATATCAGAACCTGAAGTACAATAACACGTGCCTCTGTCATGGAAGTACACGTAGTCGTCATGCAGATTTGATGTCACTTCCATTTCAAACCTGTCAGGACATATTCCCGTTTCCGCTGTTATAGTAGAAACTCACATGTCTTCTGTCATGAACATGATGAAATAACATCAGTATTCATGGGATAACATTATAAGACCGACGTCCATGTGCCTCACAGAAAAATAAACGACTTTCTTTGAATTTAGAAATATATTTATTCATACAGCTCTGCAAACAGGAGTGAAAATTATCTAGAGACTTGGTGAAATTTCCTCCCTATTCGATAGCTCACTGAAATCCATTTTATCAAAAAATGTGACACACACTATAATTTCTACAGCTAGCTATGAAGACTCGTGTTTGGTCACTACAGAGCTCGATTTCTCGATTTTCTAGTAGCTCAGTTCTCTCCAACCCGACCATTATGTTGAACTTGTTTATTCTGCTAGGGCTACTTTACAGATTTTTATAGATATCTGATAAGCTCACATGTACTTACGTCTATATCTATGTATCTGGCATCTGGCCAATTGCGACATATTTGTCTTTGGAACAATACTCAGTATAGGCCGTCTATTATATGCGAGAACGAGAAGTTTTTAATCCGTCAACGGATCTTGATCGTGTACTAATTTGCCTCACAAAAGTTCGGTCATTGCGAGCTATCAATATATTAAAGGTGGCAAATTCTTCAGTGTATACTCTTTCTATGATAATCATGACAACATTAGCCTGTCGTCGTTCATAAGAAATGTACTCGTCCTTTATTACAGTATGTTATTTACACGACACTATATTAGCATCAACATCATAGTAGTCCTATATATGAAAGGGTTATGTGTAACCCGGCAGCTCGCCGTTTTGGGTTTTGTCAATAACATGCAGCTTCGCATAAAGATCGAACCCTTCAGGTTACACATCACTGGTAATGACAATACATATTGTTATAAAAATTTGACTTCTTTGTCAGTGATGTTGAAGTTGGATTGAAAGATGAACTATATTATAAAACTTGAAATAAAGATTACCTTGTTTTTCCAAAAGTAAGATTATACATGTCATTATGAATACATGTACAATTGAAATTTGGTCTGAGATGTGGGTGTGAAATGCCTGGACAAATATTCTAAGCCCAGCCTAAAAAAAAAGATTAACCCAGAAAACTTTCAGAGATCAAAAGAAGTCCAGTCTAAACAAAAAATATTAACCTTCCAGCTTGAGTCTAACGTTGTGCTAAACATAAAAACTTGACCGGACACCGACACCAACACCAACACCGACACCGACACCGACACCGACACCGACACTTTCCCCCTCTCTCTCCCAATACCTCGCCTACTTCGTATACGGCGAGCTAAAATGGAAATAATAAGAACATACCAAAACATGACGCTGTTATCCCAAAAGTACAGCACCTCACAGCAAACAAGTCGTGGCCATTGAATTTACAGCTGCATGCATGTCAAAGCGTTACTGAGATACATCATACTTCAGATAACGATGCCGACCATCATGATGTCTTGCTGGCAGCTTTCAAAACTGTTGACCGCTTCTCTCTTGCAGCCTAGTCTTAAATATACTATGATTTAGTATCTGATGCTAATGTTATTTATATGGAGTAGGACTTTGGAATGTGGACGTGGAAATTCTTTAATGGACGACGGTTGAATATTGAATGACGGACTAGGCGCTTGTATATTGACTGGTTCGCTGCTGTATTCCGGAGTCTGAATCACCATGGTCACGGCCTGACGTGTCAGTATCCGAACATTGGCTTCGTATGAGACTGGAACTACAGTAAAACTCCGAAATACGTGCTTTATCTATACTTAATTTGTCTTCTACAGTTAATTGAAAGGGGTTTTGTACCCCCCTCCCCCTCATTTTATGAAAGACTCTTATACTTACCTTGTGCATAATATTTAATATTATGCAATACTGTCGGGTAACCCTAGAATTTGCGGGAACCCTGGCGGGTAGGCTAACCAAAGACAAAAGGTAGATATCTGTATCAATTTGAGAGCGAAAAGGCCGTCATTGATATGTAACCCAGGCCTCTCTGTTACCTGATAACTCGACGGGGGACACCACCCTGGTGAAAGTCCGAGCTTTCTTTTGGTACACCTGCTAGGGGAAACCCCTAATAACACGAGCCAAATAACAAAGGGTAAACATTATCCGTGATGAATTTGATATACTCACTTAATGCTTTCTTGACTTCGGCCGAGGCCTGTTTCCCGAGGATGCATCGGCGTCGGACGGGTCCCTTTGGACATGAGTGTTCGAAACACGCTTTCTAACGGAAGGTACCGGAATAGTATGCGCGGCATTGCCCAGCCTTTTAGTGAGAGTAGCCATTTCAATGCTAGCTGTCGACGTAGAAGGGTCCAGGAGATAATACTTGATAAAAGTAGCCTCAGATCTCCACTGAGCAACGTCCATGATGTCACTAAGTGAAGCTCCCTTAAATAACGCTTCCGAAGTGGCTACCCCTCTGGTCTCATGGGCTTTGGCGAAAACAAACTTTTTAGTCTGGGCAGCTGCATAGACCATCTGAATGGTTTCAAAAATCCATCGACCGATGGTGTCTTTGGAAGCCGGTTTGTGGTTATTGATCTGGTAGTTATTGGTAGCTTCGATATAATACTTCACAGCACGCACCGGACATAAGAATTTATCGTCAGGAGAGAACTTACTTAGGTCAGCTAAAACCAAGGGTTTTGCGCCATGTTTGATAGTCTCTGTTTTCGACACAAAGTCATCCCGCGGCTGAAGTAGCAGACCTTCGCCCGTAAAATGTAGGCGATCTTTCTCAGCGGAGAGAGCATGGATCTCAGATTTCCGTCGAGCGGACGCCACAGCGACGAGAAATACAGTCTTAAGTGTCAAGATCTTAAGGCTGGCCTGACCCATGGGCTCGAAAGGTGGTCTCGTAAGTGCATTTAAAACCAATTCGAGATTCCATGCAGGAGGCATTTTCTTCACTCGAGGTCGTAGGTGGAACATGCCTTTGATCAGGTCGTATAATGGTTTGCTCTGTGTAACCTTAGACCCGTCTCGAAAACCAGGGTGGATTGTCGCTATGGCAGACCGGTAACCAGCTATTGTTACTGGTTGTAGTCCTTTTTCTTCGTATAAGAATACGAAGAAGTCTGCTACTTCTCTCGGAGTTGTTTGAGAGGGATTCTTATAGTTTCTCTCGCACCACTCCGAGAACAGATTGAGTTTAGAGTTATAAACCCGTCTGGTGGAGGGCCTTCTACATTGTGCCATGAGATTGGCAGCTTGTTGAGAAAAGCCCTCCTCACGTCGAGATTCGATGACAGATTCCATGCAGTCAATTTGAACATTGTTGGATTGTCGTGAACTCGACGCTCCCGGCATTATGTGAGGAGATCTGGACGGTCCGGCAGAATGCGTGGGTAGTCTACGACAAGATTGAGGAGACTCGTGAACCACAATCGTGTCGGCCAGAAAGGAGCGATTAGAATGACTCTGCAATTCTCGCTCTCGATCTTTTTGAGAACCATCGGAATCAGTATGGTCGGAGGATACGCGTAAGCGTACATTTCTGACCACGGAACCGCTAGTGCATCCACGGCGTGCGCCGATGGATCCGGAAACGGACTCACATATACTGGGAGCTTTTTGTTGTCCTTCGTGGCAAATAGGTCTACATGAGGAGTCGACCACTGAAAGAAGACTTGTCTGAGTACCAAGTCGTTCAGCTGCCATTCGGTCGGACGAACCCTCTGTTGACGAGACAGAGAGTCCGCAAGCACGCTCCGTATCCCCGGAATATGCGCTGCTCGCAGGGTCACATGATGCTTGATGCACCACTGGAATAGTTTCCAGGTCATAAAACATAGCTGGGGGGATCTGGTCCCTCCCTGCTTGTTTATGTATGCGACCACTGTTGAGCTGTCCGACCTTACCAGAACAACTGAAACCGTTTCAACGCTAGGATGACTGCTCTCATCTCCAAGAGATTGATAGTATTATTATACAACCGGACGGGGACGTTTTTCCAGATTTATCCGAGTCAGACATAATTCTGAAAAAATATAGATATGATTAAATTGGTGCCAATAATCATATCGTACAGAGCATATAACTTCTCACAGTGCCAGCTCTGGGCTATAAAACGATCCCGCGCAGGTGTAGTCCTCTCATAGTGTACTACGGACCTCATGTATAATAATACCGCCACAACACCATAGATGCCACTATGTGTACAGAAACGAGCTCAATCAGAGAAAGTCTCAGTTTCTTGGTATTATAACAAGAGATGGACCCCATCGTAACTGTCCATTCGTAAAATCAAGCGTACAACACCGTAATGCGCAAACAATGAATGGTGATTCACTGTATAGGTATGAGTATAGCCCCACTTGTACTGTAATACCTTTGCAACACCACATGTTGAACTACTATACATGTGCAAATGCATAGTTGATAATTACTCTATAAAACTCCGGTAAAATGGCTGCCTAGGAACATGTCAACAAGAGTCCATTACCAGATCAGTAACGCACAACGTAACCTATGATCGTAAAAGTCAATTCCGTGCCATAGTTTGTCGTGCCAGCCTTGTCGTGCCAGATATTTAACATATTTATCACAATGGTATACGATTTACAATAAAACAACGAATATATTATTCTCGAAGCAGAGCAGAATAATCCCATAGTGAAAGCATAGGCCCGATATGCTGTTTACAGAATGGCGAGCGCCATACTGAGCGATCCCAATACACTAAGGATTTCTTCTGTACATATTTTTCAAAAAATATACAATGAAATGCGGTAAGGAATTCGGCATAATGAGAAAGTATATAAATGTAAGAACTCACGGACCAATACGGGGGGCTTGAGAGCACGAGTAAATCCAATGAATGTATATAAATCTCCTTAGTTGAGGAGCACAGTAAATTCACGTGTGGGTTTGATCGTGCTAGAAATCAAACTGAGGTCTTAAGTTTTGGGCGGGAACTTAGAGCGGTCAAGGACGCCGGAGTTGATGGAGGCCCTGGAGGGGGGTGTCCGTTTTTTCTGGCATTTGGTATAAGAGGTTTAGAATCTACCCGACAGTATTGCATAATATTAAATATTATGCACAAGGTAAGTATAATGTGTCTTGATATAAAATGTATTGCTTTAACACAGCCGTTCTATGATAAATTGTTCAACTGACTTGAAGACAACTCGCGGAAATTCGGGATATGAATAATCCAGAGAGTGGTGTTCTTATTCTCTGAGGTCAGATGAGATGCCAATTTGTGCACCAATTCAAGGCGAACCTACCGTTTCAAGTCTAGTTAAAAAAAATCGACAGTCCCATGCGGTCAAAGACTTGAGAGTAGAGAACGGAGTTCCGGATTTTAAATAGTTAAATATATCATAAGATAAGATATCTACTTAACAATTTGTTTCTAAACAAAGATCGCCAGACAAACACTAAATAAGACAATCAAAACAATGATAACAAGAAAGGGAAGATTAAATAAATAAAACTAGTCTATAGTTAACTATTATAAGAATAAGTGACTATTGAATGAGAGATAATAAACCTCTTTAAAATGACCGCTAGAATTAGGGGATCTAGTCCATCGTATTAGCCTAAACTTGTATTCGAGTCACGTCAGCCTAACCTACAGTGCAGTATCGGTCGCCTGAAGGTTTACATCCGGTCAGCCAAACAAAGGGGATTTGTCATATTTTGCTCAACATGAAACCAATGTTGAAGAAATGTTTTATCGTTGTTTATCAAAATTAAATACATCTAGGCATTTAGTAAATTTTATGCTTCCCTGCTGAACTTAAAAGGCTGGGAGCCTAATTAACTAAGGCTGGGAGCCACTAATTAACTAAGGCTAGGAGCCACTAATTAACTAAGGCTGGGAGCCACTAATTAACTAAGGCTGGGAGCCACTAATTAACTAAGGCTGGGAGCCACTAATTAACTAAGGCTAGGAGCCACTAATTAACTAAGGCTAGGAGCCACTAATTAACTAAGGCTGGGAGCCACTAATTAACTAAGGCTGGGAGCCACTAATTAACTAAGGCTAGGAGCCACTAATTAACTAAGGCTAGGAGCCACTAATTAACTAAGGCTGGGAGCCACTAATTAACTAAGGCTGGGAGCCACTAATTAACTAAGGCTAGGAGCCACTAATTAACTAAGGCTAGGAGCCACTAATTAACTAAGGCTGGGAGCCACTAATTAACTAAGGCTGGGAGCCACTAATTAACTAAGGCTAGGAGCCACTAATTAACTAAGGCTAGGAGCCACTAATTAACTAAGGCTGGGAGCCACTAATTAACTAAGGCTGGGAGCCACTAATTAACTAAGGCTAGGAGCCACTAATTAACTAAGGCTAGGAGCCACTAATTAACTAAGGCTGGGAGCCACTAATTAACTAAGGCTGGGAGCCACTAATTAACTTGTCATAATACAGGAGGAGGGAGACTCCGACAATAATGAGCTAAACGCGTTTTTTATATCAATATTTCGACATATATTTATTCATATCATCGTCAGGAATGGTTGTTGTGTCGAAAATATTGATATACACAATGCTTTTCGCTAATATTTTCGGAATCACCTTCGTCCTGCACCACTGAACTTACATACTTCGGTTGACGGGAATAAAGTCGCCAGTGGCTTGACAGAAGATTTCGGAGACGTGGATCTTTTTGGATTTGAGGATGGGCTGACATTCCGCGAACGAAAGGACCGTCTTGATAAGGAAACAAAGACGGTGGATGAGGTGCTAGATGAAGTGAAACAAATTCAGGAAGATACATTATCCGGAGAAATGGAAACCAGTGTCGACAAATTGAAGCCTGTCATAACTGTGCTATCCAAGAGGATTAAGGATCTTAGGGAGCTGAAAGTGAAACAAGACAGAGCCCTCAAAAAGTTTCAGAAGCTTGGTGGCTCTGATTGGAGATCGTCGAAGTATGTCTTCGCAATAAGCAGCATACATGGTCATCTTTACAGGGTAGAAAACGTAATAAAGCAAGCCCTACAGTGTATCAATTCTCTCATCTCTTGTGGCGCTGCTGTCTTGGGGTCCAGTTATCATATTACACATGCTACAACTGTTCAGCTATCCTCCCAGATGAATGTTGTTACACTAAAAGAACCACAGGGCCTTCCACCAAAGAACAGGAACAGTTCAGGACTTATCAAACAAAGGAGTTCTGAGTGGTTTGACTTGCGAAAGACCGCAAGCGTTACCGGCAGCACCATTCATGACGTTATAGGTCTTAGGACTCTAAAATCACAACAAAGTCATTTTGACGAACGTATTCGAGGAATTTCACCAAAGCCGTTCACAAAAGAGCAAGAATTTTACATGAAGCACGGTACTGATAATGAAGAGAATGCCATCGCTACTTTGGTTACAGGCGTCCTCCCGCTTTACTATCCACATTTATCATATGTGGAAGAGGGTGTCCATATGTTGAGTGGAAACTCAGTAAACCTTGCTATTTCTCCTGATGGAAGTCTACGTGAGGTCGATATCGACACGATGTCAGTCGGCGAAGCACAAGTAGAAATAGAAGTAAAATGTCCTTTCCCAAACAATTTAAAACCACCTGTTCATTACAGTTTACCAAAGTACTACATATGCCAAGTCTTGGCAGAGATGGAAGCACTCAAGGTTCCAAAGTTACTGTACCTATCTTATTCAAAGGAAAACACGACAGTTTTTGAGGTTTTGTTTGATGAGGCTTTGTGGAAAGATAATTTGATGGAGATTTATAGGGTGTACGACAAAGAATGTCCACGAAGATCATGTAATGCATCACAGGCTGTAAAGGAGATTAAATCACAGAAACTTGACGCGTTTATACAAGACAACGTAGACTTTATCGCCGAAGTCCCTTCTGTGAGATGCCGGAAAGAAGTCAACATGTCACTGACATCCGAAAGCTCTCCCTATCTGTTCGCTTACAATGACAGACCAGTCAATACTGGATCAGATGCCAATGCTACGGCCCAAGAAAGTTTTGCCGCACCTCTCATTGAATCCAAGAGGATAATTCGAGAATGTTACCAGTTGTGTCGGCTTAAGGCGACTGAAGTAGTAGTATTCATGCTGTCAGATACGGACAGACAATGGCATGCTGAAATTCCCCACTCGTTGCCAGTGGCATATGGTGTTAAAGGATACAGCCAAACCTGTCAGTCGATGCGCAACATGTGCGAATCCGTCCTCCAGGCCAGTCATGATCACGGTGTATCGGTGCAGTGCGTATCGTTTGATGGACAATGGAGCAAGTTGATGACTAGAGATGACAAGGGAAACCCCCTCACACAACTTCAAAAGGACATCTGGGCCGAAGCTCGCGGGACATCAAAAGCAACAATCTTGTCAAAGTTAAGACAGTTTGGAATTGTTCATAGTTCACATGAACATCAACTGTTGGAACAGATTATCTTCGAACGAGGCCCTCAAATCACTGTATGCAGCAAGCAAAACATGTTTGGCAAATTACAGACACCAAGTAGTAGACCAAATTGGCTTTGGCAGGGGAAAGGGAAAGGTGAAAACCCAAATAATAGAGAAGAGAGCCTGGCATCAACAGAAGGGTTAGCATCGCCCCCTGATGATGTATTAAACCATATAGACGTTGCTGTCCGATATGAAAATTCGTCGCCTGAGATAGCGGATGATACCAATGAACCGGAACACGAAGAAGAAATGTCAAACGTCAAAATGGCTCCCAGTCAAGCAATGCAAAACCCGGTGGCTAAGAGAACAACACTTAAGCAAAAAGAGATTGAAACAATCCTAGAAAGGTGAACCACGAGCGAAAACTCAGAGACCGTCCAAAAATGGTCTTCAGCAACAGCAGCAACTGTGACGCAAAAGCTGTGTGGCGCCAAAACCCTAATTACACTGACTGTTTTTTAACTAGAAACAATCATTGAAATTTCGTCACATGCTCATTTTTCGGAAATAAAAGTTGGCCCAAATGGAAGAAAGTAAACGCTTTGAGCAAGTTACTTGGGGACGAAAGTTCTGTTCAAGGATCCTCTGAGAAAATGTCTAAAGCACGTTCTCTAAAAGAGTTGGCTTTATCCTAGCCCGAAAACGTCGGCTAAGGAGTCTATTTTTTTGGTTGTTGTTGCTGAATCTGACTCCTTAGGCTGAATGACTGATAGAGCCTGAAATGGAAATAGCTAAATAAGACGTCAGTCGCCCGAGATCTTTAACTGCACACGGAGTGGGGAATTGAGAGAGGCACAAAAAGCATTTTATAGAATAAATAATATGATTTGGCATCTCCAGCACTATGACAACCACCTAATGACTTCTTTAATTCGACGGAATCTGCCATCAAACACGGATTTTGTCAACAAAACCGTTGTGTTTCTTTCTCCACAGTTTACAGGGACATGCGCAGAATGGGGTTGACCTTTTAGATCACGTCATCAAGAAACGGTTATAAACCAATAGCGACGTGTGTTTATTCACGTTATCAGAAAGGTCACGAGATAAAAATAGCGAAGGTCATATTCTTACAAGATGTCAGAAAGGCGCGAAAACGTTAAAATCAATCGAGGTTTTTCTCACACAATTGATCACATTTTGTCAGCATCAAAACAGTCATGATAGATGGTACATGAACAAAGAAGCTCAGGTCGGTCAAACTGTATCAAATTGGCATATTATTTATCTCCCGTTTCTTTATTTTCGTCAGCGAAAGAGTTGCGAAAAGACACTTTTCGCAACAGCAGATTTTATCGCGAAAATTTAACCTACCCCCAATCTGAGCTGTGATAGGAATGCCACGCCCCCTTACCCTATATTTGCCAATCACAGCCAGAGTTTCTGAGTTGGCTTTATCCGTGCTGTTCTCCAAAAAATATCCCAAAGGCTGTGTTAAATGTTGTATATGCAAAACTTATCTGCCAAGATAGGGTGGCATCATGGGAAGAAAAAGGAAGACTTCCGTGAGGGGTATCTATCCAGGGCATAGATGAGGACATGCCATGGTACTATATGCCTGAATATAGCGACAAGAGACAACAACTCGAGGTCAAATGTCTGGATGGTCATCATCTTTTTGTCAACCTGCGGGTCAAAGTCTGTAAAGATGGGGTTGAAGGTTGTGGTGTGAAGGAGGGGGCATGGGTCAAGGTAGCAGAAACAAGACCAGACATGCTCAGCAAGGCGCTAGTTTGTGATTTAATAGATAAGCAGAGTAGTAGCTTCGCCCATCGCACATTCTCAGAAGATGTTGAACAACAGATGACTCTAAATGGACATCTCCCAGAAGCCAAATTTGTACGGCAAATAAGAGAATGGTACAAGGCAGAAGACGAACCGGGTATCCCTGCTGCATTACGGGTCAACATGCGATTAAATTTCTTTTGGAGGGCGTAGACATTAGCCAGTTCCCGCCACCTGGAATGTATGTGAAAGATGTTCCTGTCATCATGTTTGAGGGCTTTATCTGCAGCGTTGACGCCCATATCATCTTGTATTCCATTATCGGCAGATCCTACAATCAGCGAGCAATAGGTAGTCAAGATGCAGAAAACCTCTTTTCGGAATTGACAGACCTTGAGCCTACAAAGCTTGGGTGCCCAAAGGCTGTGAACATAGGAATTACAACACATATAAGGGAAGTGGGAAAAGGTGCCGACATACTGACAGGCACATGACTTCACAGTATAGTCTGCTGGTTAACCGATTCTAAATCACATAACAAGAATCTAACAATTTGTGATATGTGTTGTATCTCAGGTAAGCTTTTATTGTACCTGTTCATGTGGCAACTTGGATGCCATAACCACACGGCCCCTAGCACCGGCATAAGCGGTATTAGATACAAATCTAGAGAGCTATGATGGAAATGCTCTGACAACTCGTATATTGGTAATTGGTGAGCTGTGTCGCTGTGACAGCTCGTGCACTGGGGATTGGTGAGCTGTAGACTGATGTCAACTGCTTCAAAGCTCATGTCCTATCGGTGTGACCAAAGTACATGGTGAGTTTCCTTATAATATTTTGTATTTTGTACGGAGTTTCTGTTCCCAACATTATACTCGAGATGAATATGCTACATTTACCCTGATGCAAAGTTTGTCTCAGGGATATTGTTCTCTCTGTGGTCCGGATGTGTGTCCATCCGCCTATCTGTACCCTTGTAAACACATGATCAACAAGTGTTGCACACAAAAGCTTGCACCTTTGTACACGTTATTCTTATATGAAGTTGTAGGAATTTCGGTTTCTAAGATACAAACAATGTTGAAAACTTGGTACAATTCGGAGCAAGCAGTCTAGATTTGCACTCGGGAGAGTTATGTTCTTTTAATGGGACTTTTGTATGGCCTGGTATCTTCATGGATGTCCTTGTAATTGAATTATCTCAATAGCTTCACATGTCATTACAAGGAACGCCATATATATGTCGGAAAACGCTATGTATGTCCAAAAGCAATAATTAATGGGCGGATGTTATAAGACAAGATTGAGTAAACCCAATGCATGCACTATATAGCTGATTCCTTGAATGTTTAATTGATTTACAACTTTTTAAATAAATCTACCCAAACATCGAAGAATCCAACTTATCCTTCAAAGCCAATCCTGACGGAAGAAGGGCTGGGACATCCACAAAAGGAGGACGGGAAGATGCTAACGAAAATCTCAGAAGATATCTGTGTGAGGTATATAGAGGATATTAACCAATTGCGTTAAATAAACTCAATAAAATATTCGCGATAAGTACATGTATAAACGTCTTGTTCTTCACAACTCGAGCACCGGTCACACTAGAAGCCGATCGACTTTCAATTCAAATACTTCATCAAAACGTTTGCGGTCACACCACAGTAAACGGCTTCAGACTGCAACGTTTTGTCATTCAAACTGAGGATGTTCATCAGAGAGTCGTTTAGAATAAAGTACTTCTAGCGTGACCAGCGACAGGCAAAAGCTTTAACCCCAACCATGGTCGGCATTAGTCACTTCACCCCAACCATGGTCGGCATTAGTCACATCGCCCCAACCATCGTCGGCATTAGTCACATCGCCCTAACCATGGTCGGCATTAGTCACATCGCCCCAATCATGGTCAGCATTAGTCACATCACCCCAACCATGGTCGGCATTAGTCATATCGCCCCAACCATGGTCGGCATTAGTCACATCGCCCCAACCATGGTCGGCATTAGTCACATCGCCTCAACCATGGTTGGCATTAGTCACATCACCCCAACTATGGTCGGCATTAGTCACATCACCCCAATCATGGTCGGCATTAGTCACATCACCCCAACCATGGTCGGCATTAGTCATATCGCCCCATCCATGGTCGGCATTAGTCACATCACTCCAGCCATGGTCAGCATTAGTCACATCGCCCAACCATGGTCGGCATTAGTCACATCGCCCCAACCATGGTCGGCATTAGTCACATCGCCCCACCCATGGTCGGCATTAGTCACATCGCCCCAACCATGGTCGGCATTAGTCACATCACCCCAACCATGGTCGGCATTAGTCACATCACCCCAACTATGGTCGGCATTAGTCACATCACCCCAGTCATGGTGGGCATTAGTCACATCGCCCCAACCATGGCCGCCATTAGTCACATTGCCCCAACCATGGTCGGCATTAGTCACATCGCCCTAACCATGGTCGGCATTAGTCACATCACCCCAACCATGGTCGGCATTAGTCACTTCACCCCAACCATGGTCGGCATTAGTCACATCACCCCAACCATGGTCGGCATTAGTCACATCGCCCCAACCATGGTCGGCATTAGTCACATCACCCCAACCATGGTCGGCATTAGTCACATCACCCCAACCATGGTCAGCATTAGTCACATCGCCCAACCATGGTCGGCATTACTCACATCGCCCCAACCATGGTCGGCATTAGTCACATCGCCCTAACCATGGTCGGCATTAGTCACATCACCCCAACCATGGTCGGCATTAGTCACATCGCCCCAACCATGGTCGGCATTAGTCACATCGCCCTAACCATGGTCGGCATTAGTCACATCACCCCAACCATGATCGGCATTAGTCACATCACCCCAACCATGGTTGGCATTAGTCATATCGCCCCATCCATGGTCGGCATTAGTCACATCACTCCAACCATGGTCAGCATTAGTCACATCGCCCAACCATGGTCGGCACTAGTCACATCGCTCCAACCATGGTCGGCATTAGTCACATCGCCCCAACCATGGTCGGCATTAGTCACATCGCCCCAACCATGGTCGGCATTAGTCACATCACCCCAACCATGGTCGGCATTAGTCACATCACCCCAACTATGGTCGGCATTAGTCACATCACACCAGTCATGGTGGGCATTAGTCACATCACCCCAATCATGGTCGGTATTAGTCACATCACCCCAATCATGGTCGGCATTAGTCACATCACCCCAACCATGGTCGGCATTAGTCAATCGCTCCAACCATGGTCGGCATTAGTCACATGACCAAATTCGGATTACAAATGAAAGCTCGTTTGAAAAACGGGCGAAGAGCATTTCCCCAGATAATTTTGTAACACATAATTTGGTACTCACAGGGCCTTAGATCTCCCCTATTGGGGCACATACCCCTGGAGGATGAGCAATCAGGAATCATCCCTGGTAGAAGTGCCTCTGAGAAGGGATTTCTTCACCAATGGGCAAAACCCAGTGTGAGGCAACACCAACTTTATTTTGCGTTTCATAGGCCCACCGACATTAAAAAATCGAATAAAAATAAAATGTCAAACTGCCTATGACAGTTTGAACATAAAGACTTTAACCCCCTTTTTATTCCTGACTGTATGAATTAGGCTGCTGTATTCTATCTGAAACAATGCCAGCAAATACAAATGTCAAACAGCAAAAAATAAATACCTTTCACTATAATTTTTCACTGTAAGTCAGCGAATTGTTGTTGTAAAATACTGCTATAATACTACTTAGGCAATAATGACGTTCAATGTAAATCAGGAACCTTCACTGACTGTGATCTATCACTCTGTCATGGTACCCATATTTCGACAGCGATGCAGTATGTCAGAGCTAGGAAATGGAGGGTGTTTCAACAGCTCAGCCTATACAGCATAATTTAAGTTACTGTTAAGCATGAGGCTGTTGAAACACATGTATGCAAAATTCGCTAGATTGTTCTGAAAGACAACCACAGCCACAACAAATAGATTTAGAGTGTATCTTGGCAGTTAACATGTGACTTAACATACAGTTTTTCACCTTGAGAAAATAGGTCAATGTCAGTCCTATTCATTGACTTCAGGTCCATCATCAGTTGCATATGTGGTATCAATTTATAATGCCTAGCTATATTTCATGTTATATCATAATATAAAGTATATAACCTTGACAAAATAGATTCAGTCAACTGGGATAGGCTTCTAGTCAGTCACCAATTCCACAAGTATGATGAATTTGGAGAGCCCATCTTCACTCCTTTCTAATAATAAATTTGACCTCGATAAAACAGGTGAAGGTCAGTCAATTTCACTACTTTGGCTTCTGATCCATCACCAGCTGCACATGTGGTATGACAAGAAAGATGGATAGACAGAGAGACAGACAGACGGACAGACAGACAGACAAACAGATGACACGGAAAATTCAGTTCATTTTGGGGCGTCATTACATATCATCTTCAAAGCATAAATATTCTGTGAAAATGCACCAAAACACACCATTTTACTTCTATTATAGAGAAGAAAAGCAACTCAGAGTAGCCGGAATCACAATTTTATTCTGTGTATTTCGCTATTAGTTCCAGCATCTTAAGCATTGAACAAAGTTACAAACAGCTTCATATGCACAGTATATACAAGGCATAATGTGATCTTAGCCAATACGCATTTATGAATAGGTAAGCCAGTAAATTGTCAGGTTGGATGGATATTAAAATGTTGTCATTTTCAGAAGTTGTTAAATGTTAAGCAATGACCTGTCAGTGATCTACACATGGTGTGATTCAGGTGTCACAATACACACTCCACAATTGTTGTAACTCGCATGGGAATATACAATATTATGAAACATGCGAGTTACAAAATTTGTAGGTTTCCATCAATTCTGATGTGGATTGCCAAGAAAATTATACATATATTATCTTAAAATGACAGTCCTTATCCAAACTTCATGACATGTAGAAATATTCAATGTAGGTACATACCCACTATATCACCATACTTTATTCATTTGTGCACAGTTTTACTTAGTTCTTGCCAGATAAGCAGATTATGTATTGTTTTCATCAATTAGAGTGTGTATTGTATTACCTGAATCACACCATTTGTAGATCGCTGTCAGGTCATCGCTTAACATTTAACAAATTTCTGAAAATGACAGCATTTTAATATCCGTCCAACCTGCCTGACATAATTTACTGGCTCACCTATTCATAAATGTGTATTGGCTAAGATCACATTATGCCTTGTATGTACTGTGTGTATGGAGCTGTTTGTAACTTTGTTCACTGCTGAACATGCTATAACTATACAGAATGAAATTGTCATCCCTACTTGGAGTTGCTTTTCTTCTCTATTATTGGAAAATCATCAGTGGTTCCAATGGATTAGATATTCATGCAAAAATTTCCCAGGTGGGATGTGCCACATAGCAGGTATGTATTAGTTTCACTTCAAAAATCTTTCTACTTTTTCAGTTCAAGAAATAATTATCAACATTTACAGTAACTACATTGTATGCTGTCAAAATGCAACAGTATGTGCAATTTCACATCTCGAGTTTCAAATAAATTATGGGCACCTCCACATAAAACAAAAAATTAAGCATTAACTGAGTGATAATTTGTAATTTTATTCATTGAAAACTGGCCAGAATGCATCCCCAGACATCTGGAAGCCCAGGGCTTCCAGCCACTAGAGAATAAAGAAATGGACTTGGGAACAGGATCAAATTATTATATCAGTAATGGAGAGAGAAATAGCACTAATTCTGGAAATGAAGTGTTAACACAAGCGTCTACTAGTCCACTTATGTAAATTGCATTATGCAATAAGTCAACCATTACAGGTTTTATTACCAGAATGGTCAACACACAGGCCTCCATATGATGTCTGAAAGGTAAAGCAGAATGTCAGTGTTACAGTATGTCTATATGACCAAAATGGCCTAACTTAAAGCTCACTTGAATCCTTAAATTCTTCACACTGACCATCCACTGATGGCAGCATATTTTCTCTGACTGCATTTTAGTTATTTGTGTAAGCAGGGGTTGATGTAGCTTAGACTAAGATATATTTAGCTGAGTTTACTCTATGCCACATGATTATGCCAGCGCTAACAGCACCAATGTCCTTTCAATCCATTTTTAAACCATAATGTTAATAAAATTAGTAATTGTAAAAAAGAATGTATAATGAGATATAAATCAAGCATTATGTTGATGGGCTGCAAAATCCATATGAGAGGTAGCCCTTCAATTTCAATCAAAAAAAAACAAAACTTTCAGTCCTTAGTCTGTCTGACAATAATAAACTTCATAAACAGATGAAATGCCAATAAATTGTGCTACAAACATTTACTGTCTACTCTATAGTGCCACCCAATGATGAACACTATCACAAACCTACATGATGAAGCAAAATCCTCAGATGTGGCCTGGAGAATGTAGATATTGGACTAAAGTCATGAGAATTTCATATATTTAAAAAAAATGGCCATTTGGCTTACAAGAGATGTAAATTATAACACTGGGAATGCTACGATCATGTTCAGCAAAATAGAATTACTTTTACCTGATTAAGAAGCAAATTTCCATTTTTGTGAAAACAAAATCTTATTTTGAAACGCATAACTGACTCTCCATGAAACGACAACACCACCAAAATCTTGTCAGTTCTTTGCCTATCTTGCAAGATCATTATACCCAGATTACATGGAAATCAAACGCGTTGTTCAGAAGATATGATGTTACACATGTTTACCTGCATTCATGTCTATAGCGCACCTAGTGACGACCAAATGCCACGAGAAACAAGCGGCTGAGATCTAAAGCCCTAGGGAGATGGCACATAAGAGCTCAATGGAAAAAACCTTTGATCATGATAATGGTTATAGAGGTTTTGTCGATAAGTCAGATAAATGAGATTTTTCATTTAAATGGCAATTTGGTTCGCACCGAAAGGGAATTATCATGTCGGCAATCCTATATTTATGCTTGGCAACCTAGAATAGAACAGTTTTTAAATATTTCTCCAACGAATTGGCAAATTTTCATTTCGCGAAAAACTTTTTTTTTTGCAACGCAAAAAACTTGCCTTTATACCTATGCCAGCTACACCAAAACCTTTTCAGCAAATTGACCATCCTTCAAGACCATTGTAATAAAATTTAGAAGAAATCAGACAAGCCGTTCAGACGAAATCGTCAGAGAAAGGTTTACCTATGCTCTGACTACAACGCCACATAGTGGTGAGCAGCGGGTATCGAAACACAACCAGACAAATTTCCCAGGACTAAGGAGATAGTACACCAAGTCTGACCCGAAAATATTTAACGGTTTCTGAGATATTCACGTCGCGGCGGCGGCGGATCCGTTTCTCATGAAAACATAAGAGCATCCACTTTGTGGAAATGCTCTAACTACTATTATTATTTAATGTAAATTGGTTCGAGCAAAGTAGTGAAGAGGTGGATGTTGGGGGAAAACACAAACAGTTCATGTTTGGTAATTAGGAAATTGCTGACACAATTATTATCGATATAATGCATTATTTTTCTGTGAATGCTCCAAGTATACATGTGAAAGATGGTTCAATCGGTCTTACTTTTCTATTTTTTAAACAGAGACCACTACTTTGATACCCTCAACCGAAAACGCACCAAAGGCCGCGTGAAGAAAGGCGACGTTTCTGGTCCAGATAAACCCGCCCGAGGGGTACAGCCTGTTCGTCAGAATCATAAAAGAGATGAATAGAAAATACTACCAAGCACCAGACTGGGCATAAATTTGGAGTAACACAAAGAACAGATGTTACGCGATACATTTTTTGTCTCATCTCATTTAAAATCCGCAATTTTATCCAGCACAACTGTTGATTTGAATATCAGAAGTCAGTTTCTTTGGTGTAAATACAGCGCAACATATTCAGGATGGAATAATGTTAGAACTGTTGTCCTTGCTAAGTTTTATCTTTGCGTTGCAATTGCTTTCTGAAGTACTGTATTCGTCAAGGAAGAAGCGGGGTTGTCTCATGATGTATGGATCCATTTTCGTTTATCAAATCATGTGTTTGATCGTTGTATAAATATATTTCTTTCATGTCGCGATATGACAAATATCATTTCCAAAGCGCCGATAAAGCGAAGGCCGATTTTCTCTGTCTACAATAGCCAAAATAACGACAAAGTACACAGTCATGGTGACAAAACGTTACTTTTTCTGTATTGATAAAACAGAACCTTTTAATTACCATGATGACAGTCTGATTAATTCTGTGGTATTCTTACAGTAGTCCATATTTATACCGTTATATCCTCTATTACAGCAAGGTTAACAGGCTTCCCGAAGAATGGCAAGCAGTTCATTCTCGCTATTTCGGCTCGGATAATTAAACAAATAGGCGCTCCTGATGGAGGAGTCAACTTGAATTGTTTTCCATTCTTCGGATAGCTTACTTTATCACATGTGCTAATCATTTATCAGAAACCGTATAACTAAATAATTATCTTATTATATTAGATGTACTCGTCAATGACCAGTAAGATCCTCCAAATAATTAACGCTCATTGCAAAGATAACAAACAACAAATGTCGGACACTTAGTCACGTAATTACAAAGATGCGTAAATTACAAGAAAACCGATCTCTAATAGTTTCAAATTTATGAAATTTTAGATTGATTCCTGGTCATGTGCTCCTGTCATGGAGAGGCATTTTCAAACAATGGACGGAATTAAATGAAATGAACATAAACAAAATTAAAGTTGTTGATACCATCACAGAAAAGTTAATTAAATACTACAAAGTTTTGAAACAAAAACATATGTCGCACCCAATTTCAGTAACATTCACTTGAGACAAAGGCATGGATGAGTCCCAAGATTCAATCCATTGTTAATGCTCCAAATTCTGTCCTGCAGTATAATTGTGAAAATACTATAGACAAGTACATGTATATACAAAATGGTTAGACCGAACAGACAAACCGACAGAAAAAGAAAAGATGAACAGGTTTCCAAAAATTATGGACGTCGGCGATGGGAAAGCTCAAACACTATGTCTCACCAACATAATAAATTTTCATTATAAACCTGATGAGTAACTAAACACTAAACTCAAACAAATATATTAATAAAATGTAAGAACAAAACTAAGTAAAAGTAGTCATTACTTTGTTCGTGAATATTACCAACAGTACCAGAATGTTCATAACTTCGTTTATGATTTAACATTGAACAATTACTGTTCATTATTATCGTACAAATTATAAAAGGTTTATTTGTCCTCTCTTATTGTACCATCCCTATTGGAAGATTACATAATTACTGGACATATCTGTGCTACTTTCACTGTAGAGCCAACTGATATTTCGATTATACCAATGCATGTATACACATACAATCCACAATTATTGTTAACGACAAAACTGATTAAATTTGGCACAATTTCAGGATGTTATGAATCACGCAGCATGGATCATCCATAGCCAGCAGTATTTTATGTTTAATTGGACATATATATAAGATACAATGTGGCTTTATTGAATGTGAAATGGTCTTTTTGACATGTTGATTTTGAACAACATTTATGCGTAATACAATTTTTTTTGTACTGGATAAAATGTATCCTTACCAAAAAGCCTTTTAATGTATCATATGGAAAACTACATATAGCATGAATGACAATGTTATTACAACATAAATTATGTGAGCTAGTGCAAAATAAAATGTGTTTTTAAAACCGAACGAAAAGCCATTTATTTACCTAAAATTTCCAGTATGGCTCTGCATGTGTTTGCGTAACATATATTCAGTCTTGTATGTTTTCAGACAGGCACTGCACGGTCTTTTCCTGGTGAGGCCAGTCACAATAATATTTTTGTTTCCAGTAACCAACTTTAGAAAATTTAAGTAAGTAGGCAGAAATTTTATTTGTTTTTTTTGTTTTATTTATTTTATTTCTAGTGGATTTTTGACCTTTTTGTATAGTATTGAGAAGTACTGCTGAAAAACATAGAAATAACTAGAGCCTTAGGCACTGAAATGGGGCTATTTAAATGTAAAATAGGCTGTTGGAATAATTCCACTAACTCTTTGATGTTCCATCTCATGGCGAAGAGCCATACTTGTAGTCTCACACATTCCTCTCAACAAGGATCTCTATCGCATTAGTGTAATTGTACACATATATAGATTTTTAAAAAACCCGCTGGGACAGACATTTATTATGAAACCAACCTGATGAAATGATAAAATAATGTCTTCACTGCATGTTACCAATATTTGTAAAAAAAAACACTTTTTTCAGATAATCGAAAGCATATCCTTCACCAGTAAATAACAATACGAAGCTGCGCATCTGAAAACCTCTCAGCTCTGGGTACATTCATAATGTATTCAATCTGAACCGAGATGTCAGGAACACCAAGCAGTCAAGTCACAAATATACAGATTATCAACCCAAGGTTTCCATCCAATCAGAGAAACCGGTATTCATTACATAAGTTTCTTGATGCATCAATGATGTATACCAAATTTTACATCGAGCATTTAAACGGTATCAGAGATAGAGATCATTAATGATTTCGCATAAATTAAAGATGGCCGCTCATCCTTCCCGCCACTCAGAGGAACTGATGTGGTTATTAATTGAAAGTCACTTGATATATTGATGCTGTATACAAAGTTTCGCATAGAACACTGAAATGGTATCAGAGATATACATCATTAACGATTTTGCATAAATTAAAGATGGCTACCAAGGTTTCCGCCCAATCAGAGAAACCAGAACTGTCATTTGTCGTAAGTCTCTTGATGCATCGATGCTGTATACCAAATTTTACATCGAGCACTTGAATGGTATCGGAGAACGAGATCATTAATGATTTTGCATAAATTAAAGATGGCCACCCATCCTTCTCCCCACTCAGAGGAACTGATGTGGTTATTCATTGCAAGTCTCTTGATACATCGATGCTGTATACCAAGTTTAGAATAGAACACTTAAATGATATCAGAGATATATATCATTAAAGTTTTTGCATAAATTAAAGATGGCCACCAAGGTTTTCAGTCAATCAGGTCCCGATTTAAAGTATCTGTATGCATTGATGATGTATACCAACTTTCATATAAAACAATTGAATGGTAACAGAGATATGTATCATTCTTGATTTTGCATAAATTAAAGATGGCCTCCAGGATTTCCAGCTAATCAGAAAAGCCGGTTTGGTAATTCATTGAAAGTTGCTTGATCGATGATGTATACCAACTTTCGTATTGAACAGTTGAATGATTTCCGAGATATGGATCATTATCCATTTTGCATAAAATTAGAGATGGCCGCCAAGGTTTCCACCCAATCAGGTCCCAATTCAATAGGCTTCTGGTCCTTGACTAGGTAAATAAGCATACTAAATTTGGAATTCTTCAGTGGAACCGTTTTCCGTCTATCTCGCTCACGTACGGACGTACAAACAGACAGACATACAAGACGACAATACCCCATGGCCAAAATTGGCCAAGGGGTAAAAATGAGTATTGAGATACAATGTAAAATCCTCATGGTTAGATGGACTGGAGCTATGCTGGGATGCATCCTCTCATGGCATCATATTGTTTCATGTACCTCCTCCTGTCAGTACATCCCTAGTATATTACAGTTCTATTTGGTTATCTCCCCTGTCACCTTACAGCTTCAAACACAGCATGTCTGTGATATGCAGAGCTCTTTCTGTAGATCAGGGGGAAATGTTTGCAACATTCCATGAATATTTCAGAAGCAGAATACAAAGAAAACATTTCTGAATACAGGGAAATTATTACGTAAATGATTTGACCACCACTGGATTTTAAAAACTTACTATAAAAAGATAATGAAGAGGGTCTTGAGGGATAAGCTTAAATGGCGAAAATTCCAAACTGTAACTCAACACACATATTTCATGAAAATGTAAATGAATACAGGCAAAGTGAAATATCCCATTGTTTTCTACAATGAATTACACTTATACTGGTATTATTTAATACTAAATTACTGCACAAACACGCTTTCTAATGAGAATGAGTCAGTCCCACAAAATCACTCAACATGCGCCTCTCAAAATCTGTGGTTTAGCAGACGACATATTTTGAGCACGAAAGTAGTGCCACTGGAAAATGAACGAAAACACGCATAAAATTAGATAAATGGAAATTTAACTTAAACATATCAGACCTGCAACTATACGCGGACATTAAAAACACAGAAACCTGGACACTCTAAAGAAGGAAGTTTCAGACCTCTTTCTTGTCGTGTAAGAACTCTATCTTTTGGTGTGTTAGCAAGACACAGAGCTGGTGCTCAATTTTTTCTGACTACAAGACCGGACCATTAGTCCCTACGGGCCTACATCGCCCCGTGAAAAAAAGATTGCCAACCCAAACTTTTTTTTACTACAAATATATGGGTAGGCAGGGTTACTGGAAACAGAAATATTATTGTGGATGGCCTGAGCTGTGGATACATGAAGACTCAGTGCGTTTGTGCTCCAACAGGTCTTCTCACATACACATGTAGTTTGCACATCATCTCTATTTTTTTGTGAACTGAAGATATGTGGCGTTCTTTGTTATCTTTTCTGGAAAACGCCTTTCCGCATGTCCCACACACATGACAACCAGCTCTCTGTGTTGATAAAGGTGTACTACATGTAGCCGTCAGGTGTGATGTATCCACCATCATGGGTCCATCCACAGATGGTCCAACTAACGGATTTGTCCAACCAGTCAATTCCAGAAATATTTAGACTGAAATGATAATATAAAAGGCAATTGAAGGCTTAATAGATATCGCACTTGACAAAATAGCTTTCTCTGTATGACAACTTGTTTCAAATCACAATGCTTCGATCCAAATGTTAAATCTTCCTCGTGTTACTGCACAGCATACGTGAGTAGGCCTATGGTTATATAACATAGGACATGCGTAGATAATTAGTTTGATATACCAATGAGGATCCATTTATAAAGAAATACAGAACGTGTTACGACTTCTTGGTAATTCGGCCTACATGTATATAGGGCCTACCCGTTTCGATTTTCCGCTAAACAGTTGAAAATGATATTCTGAGTAGCAAAAATATTATTTTTTTCGTATTGTGAACGATCAGTGGTGAAATTTGCTCACACAAGATTCTATGCACATGCAAAAATGCATGTTTGTGCTATTAATGCATCTTGAAGGCATTGACATGAAGGATTTTTATCCAAGTAGAAAATGCCACACCTCTAACCAAAATAATATTAAACGTTTGAACGTGAAGATGACCAAATGTTTGTTCTTTATGTACTATAAAAAGTTCTCTGGTTTGAGGTGTCGAATTCTGTGTACAAAAAGAATACTGTTTAATTGTTGGCTCAGAACTCATGTACATTTTTTGTGAAAATCGAAAATTAAGTTTTTAACCAAACATGCGGATAGGTCAATTACACACTTATACGCGACACAGGTCCTTTACAAAAAAAAAAATGTCAATTTTCATTAGTTTTTTGTATTAAATGCAATTCTCATAATGAAAGCCCAGCAACTGAAAAATATTTGCATCTGTTATTGTATATAACCCTCCGAAGCATGGCTTATCCAACTCCAGAGAATATCTAGTCAACTTATTTTTATATTTTTTAAAATATTTTTTATCATTTAGAAAGTGATCGTATAACAGTATTTTCATTATTTTGGGATAACACTATCTTAGAACAGCACAAATTCTAGTGCTGAAAAATTGGTCGAGTCCTGTGCGGGATTCGAACCAGCGACCCCAGAGTCAGGCACCTAATCGCCAGCACTGTATGTCAGCGATCTAAACCACTCTGCCAACGGGCCTCCCACAAAAATAGGAGGTAGCAGACCGGTAGTCTTGAAAGCGAACATACATTACTCCTCTGATGATCGAAATGACACAGCTCCCACCGCTGAATAGATATATTTTTTATCATTTAGAAAGTGATCGTATAACAGTATTTTCGTTATTTTTGGATAACACTATCTTAGAATAGCACAAATTCTGGTGCTGAAAAATTGGTCGAGTCCCGTGCGGGATTAGTTTGTTTTGCTTCGATACGGATTTCGGCAACTTTGTGAGGACGGCTGTATAGGTTAAATGACACATAAATAACGTGATTACTCGCGGTGGGCTATGTAAAATTTCGCTTACCTTTCCATCTTTGCTGCATCTGCGCGTCAAAAATTGCAGACTGGCAAAAAAAATGCCATACTTCGACAATTTGGATGGAAGTGTGCCTCGTTTTCCTCCGGAGATCGCAATTTGAAGCGAAACCTTCCGAGAATGGCATTTTGATTGTCCAGCGTGATTTTGTAGTTATCACAAAACAAATCAAGCTCCCGTCCAAAGCTTGATGATGGGTTAGAGTTCCAATCCCCAGGTACCATGATATTCGGAATATCAGAGTGAGTGAGTAGTAGGTAACGTCGTTCTCAACCTTGTCTCAGTCATATCACGACTGTCCCTACATGTGCCAGAACACGAGAGTGCTCACAGTTCCTATTACCCTGGACACTGATCAGCCCAGCCAGTACAGCACCCGGTCACCCATCCAAGTATTGACTGAGCTTAACATTGCTTAACTGATGAGGTGATCTGACGAGAACCGGTGTGTCGAGATTCTTCAATGACAGCCCGTTATATATGTATTTGGACACTACTCACATAAATAAGTTTGTGAATTACAATTTATTACAGCAAACAAACATGGAAATATTTAACTCATGACCATGTCATGTATAAAAATATAGGGATGTGATAAAAAGTAGCATTATAACATAATATTATTGTCCAACATATAACAGCAACAACATCCACTTTTGGGCAATTATTTTGATGTCATATGGGACATTTAGACAACGTTTTTGAGGATAAATTACAAAATGTCAAGAATTTGTGGTGTACAACCTGCTTAGGGAATGACAATATTTCTTCTGAAAATGTATTTCATTGTTCCCAATTGTAATTTCTGAACACCTTTACAGGGTACCTCTTATGCAATGGAGAAACTAATCTCATAATTTGTCCTCAAAAACGTTGTCTAAATGTCACATATGACACCAAAAGAATCATCCCTTTATAAACATAAATTATGCACCTATATATATATATCCCACCATAATGTATAGAAGTTTATACACCAGTTTAGCATGTTTTAATTTGTGAAACCAAACAATGGATTTGAGGTTTAGTGACAATATATACACTATATGACTGTGGCATTATTTCTGTACAATACTCCTTGGAATGTTCACAACTACGATTGGAATATAACTATGTACAAAGTTACTTTTATTTGTTATCCCACCCAAAAAATATAATATAACTGCAGTATATACTCTTATATCAGACTACATCATGGCAACAGTATACTCTAACTCTATTTCATCTAATTATTCAGATGGCAAAACTTATCAAGCATTTGCAGAGAGAAATTCTTTTAATCTTTTACAAACTTCACCAGCTATCTTTTCAGTTCTTCTGATAAATAACATATCCAAGCCACAGTATTTAGCCTCAGTTGGCATCAAGATGGAGGTTTTTTTTTTGCTTTAATGTAAAAAAAAAATGCTGTTAGAAAAAATAAAAGAAATAGGGTACATATATTCTGAATGCCAGACATTGGCAAGGATTTGGTGTAAGACCTCTGATTGAAAAGGTAATATACTGGACAAAAGAGGAAATATATCAGACAAATACAACTTGCATCAGCAGGTTAGGGCAATCACGCTCTCTAAAATTGAGGTAAAAATGGTTGTCAAAACACTTTTGATTCCTAATTAGCCAATGCTTTAAAACTTCAGGCGCATCATTTTATCTATTGTTCCACGTCATAAAATTAATTCGCCATTTGAAGAACCAGTCCATGTTGTTTGAACAGCACGACAGATGTTTTGTCTTGTTATTATGCAAATTAGATAGATGACAATTTATTTCTTTGCTACCATTTGATGCAGATATTATCTTCGTGTGCGCTTAAAGAGGATTTTGCTTAATTCAGTACATGTGAACAGATTTATTGAGCAAAAATGACCTTTTTTACCTCCATTTTATAGAGTGAGATTGCCCTAACCTGATCAGATCCCTTGTCACTTATATTTCTTGAGTCTTGCACCGAACCATTGCCGGGACATTATTATGCTTTACATTGTGAAGGAAAGGATAAACTGATAAGAATATAAAACAACATATCACTAACGATACTCTGAAATATACAAATTAACACAAACAGATAATGCTGGTATTATTTGGGAGGGAACGCAGGCTGGTATTTCATTGAGAAGATGAACTACATGTATTTGCCTCAGAGATGATTGGTTGTTTGAAGTTTAACGTCGCACCTAACCTTATTGGTCACACGGCGGCGATGACCCAAACAAACATACCCTAGCAAAACCCTAACCCTAACAAAAACCTAACCAAAACTACAAAAAAAATTAATTTTTAAAATTAGGCTCTACAGACACTGGTGATCACAATGGATCGTCAGAGAGCCTAATTTGTTTGGCACTTTAATCTACCTCCTGTGCCAGACAAACATGGTATGGTAAACCATGCTGCCCTAAGCTGGAGGGCACCTCAGAGATGAAATACATGTACCAGCATGTATAGCCATAAAAATGATTGGTTTAAGAAATTCATCACACTGAATAAGTCTTGTCCTTGTATTTTCATATAATATTATCACCAACTTGAAAGGAAGAAAGGCATAATCAAGGTTGAACATAAGTAAACACATTGGCAATACATAATTACTTGGTATATTCGGTCGGATAGGACTGATTCCTTTTTAATACCTGCAGTTGTTGACTGCATATGTTGCATGGGCGTCCATCACAGTGTTGGTATGCGAAAAAATATTTAATGCCTTTGATGGATAAGCCAACTGTGGCTTCAGGATAGTCTTGTGCACTAGGGTAAATAACCCTTATAACCCTTCAATACCAGACAAATTTCTCTGAAATCTGATAAATGGATATATTCATCCCGCTTCAGACAAAATCGTCCAATGAAAACAAGCGATCACTGTCACATGGTCGCCAGATATTTTTCCATCCACTACCGTCAATTTTAATTTGGGGTCAGCTGGTGCCTCGCCCAGTAATATTGGACATTCATCAACTGATATGTACATGTACATACTGGATATACTTATATGTACATATTGGATATGCTGACATAGATATATTATGTTGACATACATATTGGATATACTGACATGTACATATTGGACATGTTGAATATACTATCTATATGTACAGACTGGATATACTTATATGTACAAATTGGATATGCTGACATAGATATATTATGCTGACATACATATTGGATATACTGATATGTACATATTGGACATGCTGACATAGATATATTATGCGGACATAGATATTGGATATACTGATATGTACATATTGGACATGTTGGATATACTGATCTATATGTACAGACTGGATATACTTATATGTACAGACTGGATATACTTATGTACATATTGAATATGCTGATAAGTATATTTTGGACATGCTGATATATACATATTGAATATTATAAGTTATACCAGTGTCTTGCGTTGGTATACAGGCTGATATCTCGTCGAGAAGATCAATATTTTCACGAGCCCGAAGGGCGAGTGAAAATATTTATCTTCGAGACAAATTTAAAGCTTGTATACCAACGCAAATTTATCACATTGAACAGCTATTCTCCCGGTTGGTTTAACATAGATCACTAAATCGAAAGAAAAACAGGCATATGACTCAATGTTGAACAATGTAAGGCATCGCGAGTCGGACCGGCAGCTTCGATCTCTTTTCGATCCGTTTCGTGATGAACAATAAACCGGATGAAATACTTAGCTGACATTCTGACGTTCCTGTTTATGTAGCATATAAGCTTTGGATGATAATTTATTTCTTATCTTCATCCGCAAATACGCAATTTGCCTCGCACAACTTGTTCCAGTGGCGGAACTCGCCCATACAAACTCGCGCAGACAAATTCGCCGGAAACAGGCTTTGTCTGCAGGTGTTGCACGTGCGTCCTTGACTGCATTGATATATGGGCACGCGCGTCCTTGACAGCATTGGTATACGAGAATTCTGAATTGGTATATCAACGGTGGATAACGAAGAATTGCAATATGGTCTAATGCACTATGGTAATTAACCAATCAAAACCCTACAATTTACTCTGAAATGTGATAAGCATATGTACTTGTATGTACATGTTGGATATTCCCAGGATGGTCTAGTTATTCACTTTGTGAATTGGGAATAACAGTCTAATATTATTGCCGTGGAATGTTGTAAAAAATGATCATTTGACTCTATTTATTATTTTGTTAATCAGCAACATTTGTGATTGTACTTGTGAACCATGACCAAGATATCGCCTTAGCCTCCCACCTCGCCATCCCAGGCCAGGCCATAGCAATGCATTTTCATAAAATCAGCAATATCATCAGTGCAATATTTCTGCTGCCATCAGTTATGTTGTTAAAAAAACTCTATCTATTTTCAAACATTTTCTTAGGACTTTTTTTCCGTCTTTCTCTGACTTTTTCTTCTTTCTGGTACTGCCTGAAATATCTCGTGTTCAGGTAATACAGCTCATAACAACACGCTCGCGTTAATCCTGAAACGTTTGACACAAATTCTCCGAACGGATTTTGTCGGTGGTCGTACCTACGAAATCCTATATCTTCGAGTTTTCTCAGCAGGAAATACATTTTCAAATAATCCTCCTTTTTCGATGGAATGTTGATCTTGAAGGCACGGAACAGCTCCATAGTGTGGATCTCAAACCCTAGCTGCATAACGTTGGTCAGTGAGCCATCTTTGACCATGGTCTCTAAAACGTCCCACTCCGAGTACTCCACATCAAACTTTAGATAATCTACCCTCCTCTGGAAAATACAATAGTTTATACATGTAAATCTGACAGGGGAAAGCTGGTGCCCAGGCTACAAGTACAGCTTCAAACAGACAAACTGATGAACCAGTATTTAAACAAATTCAACCTGTTCTGCTTGGAGGTAACATTTACATGTACATGTAGCTCCGTGCTTCAACATAGTTCTGCTGAATGACCACAGTAACAAAGACAAGCTCTATTGCTTAAGAGATATAATGCTAACAGCATCAAAATCCAAATTAACTTGTAATTTTACCTAACAAAAATAGGTCAAGGTCAGTCATCTTTAATAGGCTTCTGGTCCATCACCAGCTGCAGCACTGTTTTATGAATTTGGAGAGCCTGGCTATAGTCCTTCAAGAGATGGTTGGTTGGTTATTTTAAGTTTAACGTCGCACCTAACCCCATTGGTCACACGGCGACGATGACCCAAACAAACATACCCAAAGAAAACCCTAACCCTAACAAAAACCCAACCAAGACCACAAAAAAATCTGAATTTCGAATTTTGAAAATTAGGCTCTACAGATACTGATCACAATGGATCCTCAGAGAGCCCAATCTGTTTGTTACTTTAATCTACCTCCTGTGCCAGACAAACATGGTATGATACATGCTGCCCTAAGCTGGAGGGCTCCTTCAAGAGATATCCTGATAACATCGAATATGGACAGACAGACAGACACACAGACGACGCCAATAAGATAATAAACTGCAACTTTTTTCTGTTGTTATAGAGGTAGTCTTTTTACCTCAAAACTAGAGAACTTGCATGTGATATTATGCTGTGGTAGTGCCAGTAATACTCGGTGCCCAACCGCAGTACATACTCCATGTAAGGATCATGAGACAATGCATATAATAGTCGGGTCTGAGGACAATGATTTGTCTTGACTCAGGCTTTTTCAGCTGCTTAAACGTTTAGAGAATAACTCATCACATGAAATATCTACCGTGCTAAATGTATGTACTCAGGGTTCCCACTTTCCTTGTGAAAGACAAAATTCCAGGACTTTTTCAGGTCAATACAACCTTTTTCCATGAACTTTAACTCAATTTTCCTAGACATTTTTAAACACATTTTACCATGTTTCATTCAGCAAATTCAACAATGTACATTAGAATGAAATGAATATGTATTTCAACTATCGCGTTTCATACAGATTTGACTAGATCGAAGAATAAATTGTTTGTTAGAAAGAAATTCCAGTAATTAATTGTGGCAGGTATTTTGGGGGAAGACATGGAAGCGAGGACAATAACATTCGAAGATTTTTCCAGGACTCTTTACAAATATTGTCAGAATTCAAGGGTTTTCAGGTCCTGGAATTTATTTTCTCAGAATTCAAGAAAATACAGGACCCTGTGAATGTCGAACACCTATTATGGCTAAAGTGTTTAATCTCTGGATGTCCATATTGCCAGTAAGGTTCTCAAAATGAAATACTGGCACTGCATCAGCCTCTAGCTGACCTGGTCTGCTGGGATGAGTTAATATTGAACAGGCTTACCCCCCTTAGATCCAGGTCGTCAAGGTAAGTACGGAATGTCTTCAGTTTCCATCCATTGTGATTTGTCTCATCTTTCCCTCCTAACCCGGTCGGCTCAAAGTAAATGTTTCCATCTCTCCTGTGGGCTGCTACACCCATGCTGGAATTCAATAATGCACTCAACTATGTGTATATGGCCCAATTCGGAAAAGGTTTTATCTCCCTTGTTTCATTAGGGCATATTGACACAGAGAACTTCTGGTGAGTACCAAAGGCTCTCACAATTTGTTTGAGTAATTAAAATCTATTTTTGAAGAGAATTATCTTTATCATTGTTTATAATGTACACGTATACAAGATCTATCAGTTCACATAGAAAATGTAAACAGAATAGTTTTTCAAACAGATATTCTAGAATAGTTTATAAATTTTTATATTATTCAAAATAATTGCGGGAGACTTTGGGTAAAGGTGAAACCGAGGAGACTATTTCCCGGAAGCAGTTTTTCATACCTCTAACCTTTTAAAGAGTGGCAGTTATTCATGATATACTTTCTGGAAAGGGCTATAGGCACAGCACAGGTACAAACAAAAGGACAGTTTCATTATACAGATTGGAGATATCCAGGGTTTTCACTGACATTTTAAGTAACTGTCTGTGTGTTGGTCAGTAACAGTCACATAATGCTGGAATTGTTGTAAAGTGTATGTAAATCTCATTGAAAATACTAGCCAGATACAGATAACTTAAGCATGTCCACTGCTGGTAAATCAAAGTAATTAACTTTTTGAATAATGTGTGTCGTTGCATTCATAATTGTGTAGGAAAAACAAAGAAAAAAAATATAGGTTGGTGTGCATTTTTCAGCTGTAGGCAACATTAAGTGGACTGACCCATGCTCCATTTGATAACCCAGAAAACATAGGGAATAGCCCTAGTTTTGAAGCATATTTATGAAAAATTCATATAATTAGAATTTAACTTTTTTCATACATATATTCTGACTGCAGGTAATCACAATGTCTATCAAAATGTATCAAATTGGATGGATGTTGCTGTGAAAAATTCTCAGCTAGAAGGTTTTTATCTCTTTAGCTAGCAAAGGAAGATAACCTACTAGAAAAACAGGCAAAATGGCCAAAGCCAAAAATCACCAGTCGACATCCTTAACAGCCATCTGAACTCTGGTGCTTACTACCTCTTATTGAAAACACTGAATCTCCAGACAATATATTTTCTTTACGCAACATACTTTGAAATTGCCAAAAATCACCAGTGGACCTCCTTAACAGCCGTCTCAACTCTGTTCCCTACTATCGCTTACAGAAAACACTGCATCTCCATACCATATATTTTCTTTCATAAATCTAATACATGCTATGAACATGAATATTTTGGAGAAAAAAAAATCAGCAAATATCATTGGTTCGTGGGAAAAGTGAGAAACATCCAGCCAATAAATCACCGAGTTTCGGCATTGAGGGAATCCAGACAAATTCTTGAAATTCTACCTCCCCTATTTCTTCTAATTTTTCAAACAACATTTTTAGACTTAGATTAGAAGCAGAAAAAAATCATCTTTATGTCAACTGAGGCTACATGTAAATACTGTGGCATGGATATGTTATTTATCCCGAGAACTGGAAAAATAGCTGGGGAAATTTGTAGAATGTTTGCAGAATTTCTCTCCACAGTAGCCTCAAGATAGGTTTTGCTGTCCAAATAATTAGAATAAATAGGGTAATGAGAATCTACAGAAATCCAAAGTTATTATTCATATATATTTTGCTCAAATTTTGCTCTAATTATGGGAATTCAATTAGATGTCAATTTTCGGAAATTTTATGGAAATTATATTCCTAGATTCCCATCAAAAACCGCGCCAGCCCTCCCATGAACATGATGAACAATAGGATGAACAGTGCTAATATCTGCCAGGTATTTCAAGCTGTGGCTGAACTATCTAGAGATTAATTAGGGCTATACATGTGTGGAAAGCATGAATGGCATAAACTGGCAAACTACACAGTGTTCATGGTGTTTATGAGCTATCGTTGAATTCTCCTCACCTTGGATCAAAGGACAAGACTTTACATTTGTGTATGATTGATATAGCATCGTCAAACTGCCAATCATGGTTGATGCTGGAAAATAAAAATAAAACATACGTAACTGAAATATGTAGGTTGTAGTGAATACTTCAAATCATCCAGGCGATAAACGTGAAATAGTGAAACTGGTTAACTGTATAAAATGTATTTGCCATCTTACGTTGTAGTGTTCACCAAAACACCTTCAACAGAGATTGAAGAATGTACAGGAAAAACCTCTGTATATAAGAAGCACATGTGTGAAAACAGTTCAATCTGATCTAGTCTATTCCATCTCTTGTCTCGGAATGAACTACTTTCACACACATGCTTGTTGTAGAGGTTTTTCCTGTAGCGGACATTCTTTAATCTCTGTTGAATGTTTTGGTAAACATTGCAAATACACATTATTACTCAGTTGGCCAGTTAATAACTAAAAAGAGATGGTACGATAAGGCGGCATTTTGGCCTATGCATGGTGCGGTTAAAATAAAAAAAAATTAAATGTCCCAAATTGATTATATTTTAATGGGAAGGGAAAATATATGTACACAATATATGAAAGCTCTAGCTTGATTAATATGATTATAGTTGGCCGGACATGAAATTGAAGTACACAAAATGTGCTACACTGTATTTCGTGAAAAAAGGGTCTAAATTAAGTCCGTCAATCACACATTTAGACAAGGACCCTTTCCAGCAGTGGAGATATAATGACACTGCACATCACCAGATTAAATGGCGTTTTGGTTCAAGAGGTCCTTCATGTCTAAATGTGTGTTTACATGTAAAAGACTTGATTTAGACCCTTTTTTTCACGAAATAGCACATGCTGCAGATTTTGATTTCATGTCATAACTATAATCATAACTCAATCGAGCTAGAACTTTCACATATTGTGTACATATATTTTCTCTTGCCGTTGCATTAAAAATCAATCATTTTAAGACATTATTTTTTTTTCCCATTTCAACCGCACCATGTTTAGGCCAAAATGTTGTCTTATCGTACCATCTCATTTATCCTTAGCAATTCACTAAAGTGTCCACAGGATTGTGGTAACTCTTGCTAACAGCATTGACTCATAGCTATCTCTGAATATTTGACCTTCATACACCCCCGTAATACCTTACAGTCATGACAGTAATGAACAACACTGATATTCACAAATATTTTGAATAAGGGAGTGAGTGAATAGAATTTAACATCGCTTCCAACAATATTTTAGATATCACGATGAACCAACTAAGCACCACCCAGCTCAGTTGTGTTCCTGCTACTTCAGAGGAGAAATCTCTCAAGCAGCATGGAACGAGACACCCTCCATCCACCCTAAGTTAAACACTGAGGACAGCGCACAAGACACAAACAGGACGCTTTAATACATGGTGCAAGAAAGACAACTGATATTACAGTGCTAGACATCACATTATCAAGTTCCTGTTGCTTCTCAGCAAAATGCATTGAAGCAACAGGAACCTGAACCCACCCAACCACCCGCTAGAAACAGACAATGCTGACTGACCAAGACCGCTGCTCACAACACCCATTTTAAATACAGGGTGAGTGAATAGGATTTAATGTCGCTTTCAACAGTATTTCAGTCATTTCGAGACAAACCGACTCAGCGCTACCCAGCCAAGTTGTGTTCCTGTTGCAAATCTCTAGAGCAATATGAAACCAGACACGCGCCCCCCCCCCCCCCCCAATAAAACACCGAGGACAGCACACAAGACACAGACAGGACGCTTACATTGATGCAATAAAAGACAAAAGTGATATTACAGTGCTAGACATCACATTATCAAGTTCCTGTTGCTTCTCAGCAAAATGCATTGAAGCAACAGGAACCCTTCTTAAATGCAATCACAGGGGATAAATGTACCTGAAAGAAGGAGACATACAATCTGGCTACAAGCAATTTAAAGAGGTCCATCAGCTGAAAAAATGATCAATATCTGCCATATTTACATTGTCAATCAGATTGAGACTACATGTATGTGTCACTCAGAATTACAGTTATAGCAAGGAATAGTTACCCAAAAGAAAAGACAACACAAGGTTTTTTGAGGCCGTATGGTGGTGAGAGACACACATTATAGCCTCCGTCGTGTGGATGACCCAGGCGTTGAGCTTTGGAGCAGCGAATATCTTTACTCTCAAGGTATCTGAATAATTCAACAGGGATATTATAAATAAAACATATATTATAAATAAACAGGAATATTATATATACATGTAAAACAATAGAAAAGGTGATGTACATGTAAAGCACAAGTGTGGAGAGCAAAATTATAAATTTTGGTGACTTTGCCATGATCACTGGAATACAGGACTACCTGTAATCTACACAAAATGTACAGGCACAAAACAAGGGATGCAACTGTACTTTGATGGGGGGGGGGGGCTGGAGGTACCTACTTGTGACAGAGACAGAGTAGTCTTATTGTTGCCATCTTTTGACAGCCCCTTCCCCACATTGGTAAACATGCTAGAGTGAGTGAGTGAGTGAGTGAATATGATTTTACGTCGCTTTCAACTATATTTCAGTCATATCACGACGTTGGGTCCTATTCCTTTTCACACCCGGGAACCACAAGGGTGGGGTCCTATTCCCTTTCACACCCAGGAATCCCATGGGTGCCTCAGATAGTCGCCTCTTACGACAAGCTCTCTGTGGAGCTGAGGTCTATTCTTACCATGACCTGCGGTGTGCACTTCAATCCCCAGAAGCCCAACGGGGATAAACATGCTACATGTAGCATGAAGTGTTGAACAGAATACGGCAAACAGGTGTTGTTTCTTATCATTTTGTATGAAAGATACAGTAAGACAAGGAAAACTGGCAGTCCAAAGCAAATGAGAAGTGAAATGTATGACCTTGTGTGTACTTTGCTGGCATAATGGACCTTACTCAATTTAATTCTTAGACAAAGGCTTTCCCCAGGTGCATAAACATGCAACTCCCAGCATAGATTTGTGGTTCATACTTTTCCTCTACTTCCCATGCCTACAATGGTAATCAGTTCTTAACTGGAAGTATTCATTTTGACTTGCAGTTGCCAAATTATCAATTTTAGGCATAATGATCCTTTCTCAGAATAGGATAACTTGATACATATTTACCATATTTAGATCAGTTATCAATAGTTTATAATATGCCCCATCAGTCTTTCAGTTTGTAGGAGAGCTTCTAATCACTCTCTTGGAAATTGGAAATGCAATGGAAATCCAGGAGAGTGATCAACAGCTCTCACAGCGCCTGCCCGATGCTGTAGGCATAGGAATGACAGGAAAAGTACGAACCACAAATTTATGTTGTGAGTCACACGATGGCAGGCTGTATCTCTGACTATCAGTCATGTCAGTGTGTTGGTCTTACCTGAAGAAATTCTCTTCCACTTGAGCAGCAGACTGCGACTCTGAGAGGACTATCAGTGTGTTGTTCTGAAGGTAAACCTCTGGCTCCTTCTTCAATACATGCAGGTGCTTCTGTCATATATAAATGTACACATATAAACTGGAGTAAGCATTGGGCAAAAGTTCAACAGATCAACTAGATGGCCAATGACCAGCCAATATAAATGACTTAGATGTAACATTTTTGAAAAAATCAAGAACTAAAACATGGGCGTGCAAGGTAACGCGGGGTAACTTTGACACTGGGACAACTTTGACACCTTTTTGTTTTAGTAATATATTAGCATATTGTTACAGCTCATAGACCAATATCTCATCTTTATATATTACATGTAGATGCTGTTATCTGCTGAGGCAGCAGGGGGTAGATGGCCAGCCATGTGACACTCTTCATAAGATGGTCACTTAACATGTAGTTGGCACTGGTGTAACTGTTAAAAAGTTGATAAAAAATGATGGTGAAGATCTGCAATGTTTTGAGTTTATAGTAAAAATATACTATTTTAGAAGTAGTAATCATTGATATAGTAGCTTTATCCAATTCTTTCTTGTTGCCACTATTTTTAGTAATTTTGTGTATTTGGGGTAACTTTGACACCATGTTCACCACCGATTCCCATGATGATGTGAAAGTTACCCCAGCTCAACATGTCAAAGTTACCCAAGCTGGTTTGCTATGACTTTGATGATGCATGTCAATGTTACCCTAGGGCATTCACCATGGGGTAAGTTAACATTGACACATGTTTTTCTTCTTCAAATTTACATGCAATAAATATCTGTGGTTATCACACTAATAATCAGAACAGGTCCAAATGTATCCAGTGTGGACTCTTAATGGTATTCAGTGTTGACATAGTGTGGTTCTGGTCTCGAAATCAGTTTGGAGATAAAGTTGTGTCAAAGTTACCCTGTTTTACCTTACATGCTTACAGGAGCCCCCCCCCCCCCCCCACACACATTTCCCCAACCCCCACCACCCACCTCAATTGCAGGATTTTTAAATGGGCCAATTAAAATAAATATATTGTAATTCTCTGTGGAAATAGCTACAGTGTCCTGCCATTGTAAAGTTTATCACATCTATGGTGAATTTAATACCCCTCACCCCACCCACTCTACATCAATGATTTGCCTGTTTAATAATGCACATTAATGATCAACTAATCCAATAAATTTAAAATCCTATGGAAGTTCCCATCCTCCTTTGTAATAAAATATATCGCTGTGAGATTGTAAGTTCCGGACTGAAGGTCGCATTCAGTAAACTTGGTTTGTTGACAAATCGTAGTGCCTCTTCAACACTCTGCAACTTTGATTGGTCCATTTAGATCACTGAATATTCAGGAGATTCAATCAGATCAGTGTACATGTACAAGTAAAATATGAACAAGTTTCTTGTAATCCAGTCCAAAACAGATACTTCATACTGAACTGATTCACCTCAACATACCTTAGCTTTAGGAAGTGGAAAATGAAAATAGTTTGGGTTCTCTGTAACCCTCTTCGGCACTGGGCGCCAACTCTGTGTCAGTTGCCATAGTAACAGTAAAGCCCCAGTTATGGCCAGCAGAACTATCCTCTGATTCCTTCTACACTGGAGGTACTGTCTATACTTGTACATTGTACAGTTGTGTTAGCCTGACCATAGACATTACAGTCATCTCATCTTCATTAACTCATCTTGGACATCTCAATAGTCCACATTCCCTGTAATAACAGTTGTATTAAGTCAGTCAATATGTGTACAGTTACATGTATCCCTCCAATAATAGAATCACATGAAGTGAACTTTTCTTCTATAACATCAGGGAGGGGGGGCAGGGATCGAAATTTACACCTGTCTACCTTTGAAAGAGACAGGTAGAAAAATATATCTTCAACAAAATTCACTCAAAACACCTGCTAATAAGTGCAAGTAAACAAGGTGTCATTAATTTATTAGTGTCGTGCAACATCTAAATTTGTCATTAATCTCGAGTTTAATTCTTAAAGGTGACAGGTAAACATTTTGGTCACCTGTCTCGTATAACAGGTAAATTATTTTGAATATTTTGACCCCGGGGGGGGGGATGGTTCAAAATCAAGCTTGCTACCCAATATGGAAATCCATACATCAAACTCTCTGGCCGTTAAAGGTGCAATATGACGTCATTGCTTACATGACATCATGACACAGTAACATCTCATGATTTCTTAAACTGCAATATTCAACGTAGCATGAATAATGGATACTTTTTCAAAAAATTGTCTTCCTGTGAGATAAATATAGATCTATAAAATGAAGAAAAAATATTTTAAAAATATGAAAAAGAGATACCAGTGAGTGTTTTTTGGGAACATCCAAAAAAGTATATCAACTAAAAAAGATTATACTTCGGGAAATAATTCTTTTCAGGGAGCTAAAATTACACAGGGAAATAGTTTTTTTCGAACAAAATATCTATTGAAGTCCACAGAATTCTCTATTTCTTACATGAAGAACTGTTTTTTTTTTCAGTCTAGACACCTGCATTCATGCACTCTCCCACACATTCTCTGAACAGCCAACCTCGAAGGCAGATTAAATATAGACACCTTCCACATCTCCACATTTCAAAGCACAACTCTTCTTGAATGATAATGTTCTGCATTTCGAGTTGACTGGACATATACACCAGTCCACCACGTTACCAACTGTCGTACACATACAGCACTCCCATGCCCATTTCAATTGTTTTCGGATGTGTGGATTGATTCATGCACGATATAGGGCAGCACAGACTTTGAGGTAACTGCCGATCTGCTTACAAACCTCTCTCACAAAGATTTGCCATTGATCTTTAACCAAGGAGTGAATGGGCCTAATCCATTTTTTTGCCGATATCTTTTGATATCAAATATCTTTTGATATTGTAACGGTTAACCGTTTGTGTAGAGAACGGTTTGAATATGGAGGGTGACCCAGAATGGAATGCGGGGAATGACCTTGACATGTATCGTCAGCGAGGAACAAGGCAGTGTACGGAAATGGAGTCCCCCGAATTTCTCGCTTACCAGAACAAGATAGGAGTGGCCATTTACGTGGAATATTCTCTACAGGTTCTAGATTGGGATGCCGTTCTAGTTTATGGACTATGAACTGTAATTTCACTGTGAGTGACGATCTTTCATTGCAGGCGAAACGTCTCCGTTCGCGAGGAAACTTCCTGTGGGGACTTTTCGGGTGCGGAGAGTGCACACACTATATATTGAGGTGCAGACATTTCCAGCGGGAGCAGACCGAAAAGACAGATCTGGAGAAAGCACGCCAGGTACAGTCTGAATTGTGTGGTTTTGGCGCACTTTGCGACCTTGGCGCACTTTGCGACCGGGTCGCAAATGTAATTGTTTTGGCCTGGGAGTCTAAAAGATTGCAGATCCTGTAGCTAGTGCAACCTGTATAAAACACGTCAATCCAACGCGAATTTGCCGGCTTGCATTTTCAGTGTGGAACCGTGTTTTTGTGTTGTACTATAAGTATAGGGAACACGACAGAGTGGGAAGACCGACTGGCGTGTTTATTGTAGTCTGGGGGTATTCTATAATACTGTAACACGACATGCATTACCGCATAGCACATTCCGGTAATCATGATCAGACATCAGTATAGAATGAGAATATAGGTCAATACCAGTAGATTGTATGATATCGGCACTGTTTTGCTGAACAGCCCGGGCACTGGGACGTGGTCAGTATAATTTATGTGTCGGTGTCATCGGTCGTGAAGCTGTGTTTGACGTTAATAAGGGATTCCCTCCACCCTCAGATTATATGCAACTGTACTATAAATACAGAGAGCCAATAGAGCCAATCTCTCCTACCGTTATTCAACGACATATCATGCAGCCCGTGAGGTCAGCGACCGGGTCGCAGAAGGTCGCAGAAAGGTCGCATAGACGCTGTACGGGTGCGAAAGAAACCACAAAGACTACAGACAGTACAGAAAAGACAAGGTACAGTACAGACAGGCTTCTCTCCCGAGAAACGTCGATAACTCGTGGAATCTGAGAGCCCTGCGACCGGATCGCAGAAGGTCGCAGAAAGGTCGCAGACGGTCGCATAGACGCTGTACGGGTGCGAAAGAAACCACAAAGACTACAGAAAAGACAAGGCACAGTACAGACAGGCTTCTTCTCCCGAGAAACGTCGATAAACCGTGAGATCTGACAGACCGGCGACCGGGTCGCAGAAGGTCGCAGACGGATTGCGACCGGGTCGCAGAGGCTTGCGACCGGGTCGCAGAGGCTTGCGACCGGGTCGCAGAGAGTCACCATCAGCGGTTTACAGACAGTAATGATGCTACATCGGTACCAGATGAAATGTTAACACAATATATACCCAAGTAGATGTTGTGACGGCCACGGAAGACGAGCTGTGCGTGTTTCTTACCTGGATTGTCGTCGTGAAGTTGTGTAGTCACGGGTCGTGTCTATAGACGGGTCGCAGCAGCCGTGAGGGTTGAGCGCCGTGCTGTACTTACCTGTGTGGGAAGCAAGCTGGTGAGCTGACAAGTTAGGGTCAGGCTCCGACGACTGGGGGTGAAGAAGACGACGGGCTGCCACATCCGTGGAGAGGCTCCAACGACTGGGGGTATATATTGAGAGAGCGTTAAAACCGTAACGTTCTGACGACTTGGGGTGAAGAAGACGACGGACTGCCACATTCGTGGAGAGGCTCCAACGACTGGGTGTCGTGTATCGAGAGAGCGTTACAGCCGTAACGTTCCAACGACGGAAGAAGACGACTTGCGACCGGGTCGCAGACGGGTTGCGACCGGGTCGCAGAAGGTCGAGAGGCTTGCGACCGGGTCGCAAATACAGTTATCGTGTGGGGAAAGGGCTAGCAACCAGGCCGCCCTTGATTACCTGTGCCAGGAGAGGTGAAGGGCCAGCAGCCAGGCCGCCCTTATACACAGAAGAGAAGGGCCAGCAACCAGGCCGCCCTTATCGCGTACCCATACATATTTACAGTACAACTGTAACTGTAAAATTATATGCATACACTCTCTTATATTATTTGTATATAACATCAAGTTTATTTGCATACACTCTCCTAGTGTCTGTACATATATGTAAATATTATTCTACAGCATAACGTTACATCTCCTTAGACATTCTGTCTAAGCCACACGGTTCTACGCTATTATCTGTAATCGCGTATACTATTTGTGCAGAATATACCATAATAGACCTTTACATCAGCGTCAGTCATCCTTGTAGAGTTGTGATCATCTCTTCGATCCCCGGATCTCTACTAGTGAAGGGGCTAACTACGGTGACGGCCAGAATGCCAGTGGGCAATCCCGGTTATTGATTCGTTTTTCGCAAACAGTACGACTGGTCCTGCTCGTACACGTTACAATATCAAATATCTTTTGACCATAAAATTCTGAAATTACAGTATGAGTTGGCAAACTATATTTTGTGATACATACTAAAATAGACTTCAAGCAGCCAAATTGGTTCATTTGGCCAATCTAAAATGAATGTTAAGAGTCAACATTTGGGTCAGTCAAGCAGGACATTGGCAGTCACACTGGTATACAGGTAAGTCATACTGAGCTCTGACATATGTCCGCGCTGGTCTATCCAAATGTTGTTTGCAACAAAGAATCCGTAAATAGGAATGATATGGTGTGTTGAAAACTGGACCCCATCCCATATTAAATATGGTCAATAACCATGCCCCACCGGCCCACCCCCCCACTATCCAAATTAGATTTAATCGAATTTAAGCTGTCATCACTCTTTACAACATCAGTAAATCATCAGCCGTCTTCAATAATCAAGCACATTAAATCTTCTTCACCGAAGTTTACAAGTCCATGTGAATGTGGTGCCCGAATGTGGCAAGTTCACAATTTGTTGTTGTTGTAGATTTGGGACTCCGTCGTCAATCAGAATCTTGACTTGATTATGACACTATTATGAAATAGTGTACGTCATTTGACACAAACCATATAGTCTAAAGGTGACTGATATCTTGTCAAATATTCTGCGACCACGAATATGTTGAAATTTACCTTTTCATTTGCACAACGAAAAACCCAGCCAGTATTTCTTTTTTTAGAGCAAAGCGTGACAACATGGGAGATAACTTGTATCATATGTAATCCTATGTATTAGTGAATAGTGATCAAGGATCAAGGGTTTTTGATCGTATTGTTTTTATGTATTGCTTGTACTTTTTATATGTCCTGTGTGTATTGTTTTTTATGTAGTGCTTGTACTTTTTTATATGTCCTGTATGTACGCTTTTATGTGGTGCCTTTAGGCAAAAACGAGCATAAACTATCTATCTATCTTGTGGAGAGTTACGGGCCCTGATTGTGATTGGCTGCAGAGTTGTCGATCGGGATTGTGACTGGGATGTTCCATATCCGTAATACACGCATTCATATACATCTACCATCTTGACAGTTGTAAAATATTTCGGATTTTTTTTTTGCAGGACTGCTATGACCCTAAGCGGGTTGCGGACAGGAACCCTTAAGGACAGGAGCCCTATATGGACATGAGCCCAAAAGTGGACACGAATCCACAACTGTATATTTTGATAGGGAAATATCCAACATGTTCAGACTTTGCAAAATTTTAATTAATTTTTTACCTTGTAATATGTCAGTGATAACAAAATAAAATAGACTGTCCAACATACTTTGCACAATATAAAAATAGAAGAACCAATTAAAAGAATCATAATTTCTTCCTGAAATTTATCGATTTGTTAAAATTTTCTTTTACATGTAGGCCTACTTGGTGGATATTCCCCAATCAAAATATATAGTTGTGAGCTTGTGTCCACTTTTGAAATAAGCCCATTAAGCTCAAGTTCCTTAGGGCTCCTGTCCTGGATCCCCTTAAACTGGCGAGTGATTGAATAATTGAAACACTCAGTAGACCCTATATCCTTTCACACAGGAGTCTGGATTTAACATTGCTTTCAACAATTCATCAGTCATATCACGACTGTGTGCCTTTATGTGACAGAACAGTCCCAATACAGACTTTTTTTCATAGTGCTGCCTTATCGAAGCACCATGCCATAGACAGACATGATATTTCACCCAGTTACATTAGCCTCCACACCATGCCACCCCAAGTCATGATAAAAATTTAAGGGCTTCAGCTCCTTGGACAGCTTGCCGTAAGAGATGACCAACTGAGGAACCTGTGGGGTTTCAGGATGTGAAATAGAATAGGACCCCACTCATGAGTAATGGGTGTAAAAAGATCGGAAATCCTGGAAAAATTCTAAATTTGTATATTTATGGAATATAGTTTAAATTGATTTTTAAAATGTAAATGAGCGAGGGGGTGTGTACGTAGGGGGGGGGCGAGTGTGGATGAAAGTGTGTGTGGGTGTATGGAAGTGTGGGTGGAAGTGTGCAAGTGCACGTGGGTGTGTTAGCAAAGATATCTATATTTTTATTGGGTATATCTAAATGTTTATTTGTATGTTTTTAGAGGTTTTATTTGCACTTTTGCACAATAGTCGGTGACAATAGCTCCTTGCGAGCTAGCGTTTATTTTTACTTGTATCAAACCAACTTTAAATAAAATATCTTATCTTATCTTAAAAAAATACCCTTAAATGTACCAAACTCAGTACCAAACTCAATTTGGCACATTTTCAGAGAAGATTTTATGGGGATATTTTTTACAACTTCTGCATTTCTCTTTCTAGAGTGGAGAGAAAAAAAAAATCTTACTCAAGTACTGGTGTTCAGATCAAACCATCTTGTCCTAAGTTTATGTAAAAGTCAACTTCTAACTGCAAGAAAAGGTCAATTCATTGATGTGTATTGTTGTTAAAATACATTTCTGATGTTTCTTGGGGGGGGAGAGGCTTCTGCCACTGGGTGCCAAGCGAGGAAGTAAACAAGTTCCAACTGCCTCAATGTACAAGCAAATCATTGGAGATGGAGATAACTATAAGTAGTATCATTCAAATTGCTTTCTTGCAAGTTGGATTTTCAAGCTTGCACAATCCCCTTGGTCCCATTGATTGATTCATCCCCATTTTATGACCCATTGTCTTCAAAATACATATGAAAGAAAGAACACAGCATAGACTGAATATTTCCAATGTTAATGTTTTATTTTGTAAGAATATAAATTATTTTACAAATGTACAAGAAAAAATAACTAGAACTGGCCAACAGTACCAGCGCATATCACCATACATGTACATGAAAATGTTGGCATAATCACTTATTATGCATCTAGATAACATTAAAACAATTGATTGATCACAATTGAGCAATTAATTTTCCCAGTCTACTTTAATCACTACATTCCTATGGTGCAGCTTTAAATTGTAGAACAATACAAATTAAAATTATCTGGTATCTTTCTTCATACAAATGCTGATTTACAATCACATTGAATCACGTTTTAAGATACTACAATAATTGCAAATGCATTGTATATAAAACCATGTACATGTGCATACATGTTAGAATATATCAAATATTTCCCTATTTCCTTTACACGTTGAACAGTTTTAGTTAAAACTCTGGAAAACTGACCTAAGTGTCTTAGTCTAAACTTCATACTGAACTGATGCTGTTCACTTTCAATATCACTCATCACTCTTAGTTGCATGGGAGGTACTAAACCTCACTGCAATCCAGTGATTTCTTGAGAATGTAAACTGTCATTGGAGATGAGCAATTTTCAATGGTCTGGGATGGTCAACTTATCATCGTTGTTGGATTGTGTCCTGAACAGGACACAGCCTGGTCGCTGCTGTCACAATTTTTTCAGGAAGAAATAGGAATGTTCTACAGAATGTGGAACCCACTAAAAGTCAGTTTAGGACATTTCTGATAAATAAACAACCAAGCATTCATTGTGTGATAATCTTATCATGAACATCACTGGATTAAGGTAAGTGATGTCTACAGGACTGTCCCGAGATTGAACTCTTCAGTCACAAAAGGTATGAAATGACATCACTGCCCATGTGACGTAATGCTGAGGTCAGACAACGAATCATTTCATTACACTGGAAATGCTGCATTATTAGGTGATGTCTTCTGTTTGCAAATGCCTATTTAACTCCGTGACAAGAACATCTTCAAAGTCGTTTGGATTATTATTTTATTGATAGTCACAATGATACATATGAATTTCCTGATTTTTGCGGTATTGCTGATTAAAGCATCACCTGTGCAATGGCATCCTTTCACATCATTCACGACGAGAAATTTTGATCTTGGAACATTTGCATTACTTCCTTATAACCAAAATTTATGATGAATTTTATATTTCTATTGTTTTAAGGACCAATGGGAATTTGAACAACCTCAAACCAAAGTTCTTCCCTGTGTATTCTTATTACACATAGGTTATTAATGTTCATATGGAGCATATATGGAGCTATATATATGCCGTAGCATATTCATCTATAAAATTATCATATCTAAACCTGATAAAACATTAATACATGTATATACTTGTTCTATGAACGTGAAGAACACTATTTGTGTAGATTGTTGAAAATACTATTAAGAACAACACAACACCCAAGTCATCATTTGCTGTAGTACATGTTATCACAAGCAAAGATGATAGCAAACATCAAGTCTGATTCTATACATATCACAAAACAGTGAGTGAGTGAATATGAGTTAGCGTCGCTTTCAACTATATTTCAGTCATATCACGATGTTGGGTCCTATTCCTTTTCACACCCGGGAACCACGCGGGTGGGGTCCTATTCCTTTTCACACCCGGGAACCCCACAGGTGCCTCAGTTAGTCGCCTCTTATGACAAGCTGTCTGAGGAGCTGAAGCCTATTCTTACCATGACCTACGGTGTGCACAACGACAGCCCAGGTCAATCCCTGGAAGCCCCACAGGGCTCACATAACAGCCTCAAAATATGTCGGGTTATTGGGTGGGGTTACCCATACAGGCTTATGCCATAATATTTTCACAGGAAACCTGTTAGAGTTATGATTAGAAAATGGGTAATCTATGGAAACCTGCAACCATACTTTAGGCTTAAATACATGGTAACACTTGCATATTATGGTAATCCATACAGGGACTTCTGAAACTGAAATTGGGAAACCTCCTGGAGAACAGGGTTTACCATTCATCATTACAGTACAAGTCTGCACATGTACGGGGCGCTCCTTTCAATAGATGGAGGGTGGAAAGTGGAGGGAATCACAGGGCAGAAGTGCAGACGTTTAGCTACAATATTAAAACCATTTCTTATCGTGTCAACCTCAGACTTGCTCACTTTGAAAGGTTATGAGAAAGAGGGAATTTAGCTTGAGATATATTGCGTACAAGGAAAAAATTTAGATGAAAGACAGAGAGAGGGATTTAATGGATGTTTGTAATAGTATTACGTATTACTAATACTTATGACAAGAACAAGCCGTAATGAGGGGCCCCATGTTGCTCTCAAAAGTGAAGTTCTCTATTAAAATAGAACATGTGAGAGATCTTTGCTACATGACTAGTAGTAGTATACATGTATGCTGTGCAGTATCATTAATTTACTTGACAGACTGATGATTTTAAAATCAAGGTAGGCTAAGCTGCTGTACAATCAAGGTAGTTCAAGCTATGTTACAACCAAGCTAGTTTAAGCTACATGTACAGTACAATCAAGGTACAGTAGGTCAAGCTACGGTACAATCAACGTAGATCAAGCTACGGTACAATCAAGGAAGGTCAAGCCATCGTTAAATCAAGGTAGGTCAAGCTGCTGTACAATCAAGGTAGTTCAAGCTATGTTACAACCTAGCCTGAAAACAATCGGCTAAGGAGTCTATTTTTTATTTTTTTGGTTGTTGTTGCTGACCCCTTAGCCCGAATCACTAATACAGACCGAAAAGGAAAAAAATAAATAAGACGTCAGTCGCTCGAGATCTTTAACTGCACACGGCGTGGGGAATTGAGACAAAGGCACGAAAAGCATTTTATCGAATAAATAATATGATTTGGCATCTCCAGAACTTTGATAATCAACTAATGACTCATTCCGTTAGACGAAATCTCCTTCCAAACTCTAATTTTGTCATCAAACTCGTCAAGTTGCCGCCATTTTCAGTCTCGTTGAGAGAACGAGATTTCCAACGCGATTGACCTTTCTGACCACGTGACTCGTCCATTTCACCATAGTAAATTTACTCGTAATCTCTTACCCAAAACTTCGAACTCCAGTTATTTTGAAATCACGCATATAAATTCCATGTCATACAACTATAAAAGAGGAGTTGTTCATTCAAAATCAACGTTCATTTGCCCTTTCTTGTACTGCTCTAAAACTGCCAAAACCACGTTGTGCGCACAGCTGGCAAGCAGACAGCTATATTTAGTCATGCGATCACGATACTAGTGTGCACGCGCGGCCAAGTCTCGTTGAGCTGTAATCTGAGAAAAAGGCGGTAAACATCGAAACCGAGCGTTTATTGTGTTTTCTTCGTCGTCACTAATTTTTTGGAGTCTCAAACAGTCATAAGAGATGGTACATGGTTAAAGAAGCTCAGGTCGGTCAAACTGTATCAAATTGGCATATTTTTTCTCTCCCGTTTCGTTATTTTCGTCAGCGAAAAGCCGCTCTTCGCAAAATGAGTTTTTATCTCCAAATTTTAACCTACCCTCATTCTGGGCTGTGATAGGAATGCCACGCTCCCTTACCTATTTTCACCTATCACAGCCAGAGTTTCTGGGTTATGTTACAACCAAGCTAGTTTAAGCTACATGTACAGTACAATCAAGCTACGGTACAATCAACGTAGGTCAAGCTATGGTACAATCAAGGTAGGTCAAGCCATAATAAAATCAAGGTAGGTCAAGCTGCTGTACAACCAAGGTAGTTACAACCAAGCTAGTTTAAGCTACATGTACAGTACAATCAAGATAGGTCAAGCTACGGTACAATCAACGTAGGTCAAGCTATGGTACAATCAAGGTAGGTCAAGCTATGGTACAATAAAGGTAGGTCAAGCTATGATACAATCACGGTAGGTAAACAATCAAGCTGGGTTGAGCAACGGTACACACAAATACATGTATATCTGACAATTAAGAACATGAACAGATGCTGCCTTCTAGATGTTTCGGAAGTTGGAATGTTTTTCTTTGAAGACATTAAATATTTCTCTTTTAGAAATCATCATCTTCACTCTCTCTCAATCCTGGAGGTGACGGTGACCCTAGCAGGTCAAGGTCATCCCCAAGGTGAACAACCTCCCCACGCTCGCTGACATAAGATGGCTCAAAGCCGTCCATGCTGTAATTTGCCTCACTGTGCATGGATCGTAAATCAGGCGTGCCGCGATCTGCTAAGTCCATGCCAGCTTTATCTCCCTTCTCATCCTGTCCAATATCACCTGCAGTAAAGTTGTCTCCCTTGTCTTTGTCATTGCCTTCGTCACTGGAATGTACATCGGTTGGCCTGTCTCCACTTGGAGGAACTGTCTCTGACTTTGGGGGATCATTGTGGGGATGTTTTATACCATTTCCCGCATTCCTCTTCTGGCTTTGTCCATCCGAATGTTCATCGCTATGTTCTTTATGAACTTTTTTCGATTTCACGTTCTTCTGTTTCGCTGGAACTTTAGCGTCCCAGTCCGTATTGAGGACCCCTCGTGTATCTAGTACCAATCTCTCATACAGGTCGTCAGCTGTCATAGCACCATGATCAATCCTGTAGCTGTCGTCTAGTCCAGACTGCATTGTCGGGTCGGGAATGTCACCATACTTATTCGGTAAGTTCAGGACGCCATTTGGGTGCCCCAGACGGTGCTTGACAGAGTTGGTATCCGTCTGTGGTCCAAACACGATTGGCTGACCCTCTTCGTATGAGCCATACGATGTGGAAACCTGCTCCGCAGAATTAATATCACCAGCATAGAGTTGTCTGGAGAGTGGTTTTTGAGCAGGTGCATGGGGACCAGATTTGCTAGGATAAGGAGCTGGCTGGTTTTGTAGAGTGGACGTCCCATTTTGACCGAGTTTTGAAGGGAAAGCTGTTGGGGTTCCTTGTCCAAATGGCATGGTTCCCTGATCTAGACCGGCTATAGTAATCAACTGTCCCAGCCTACAACACAGTAACATCGAATAATGAGCTCACAAATATACAAAACTCAAGTAGATCCTATTATCCACAATAAGTATTGAAGGGAAGTAATACTTAGGACTCCATCTTTTAGTTCATTATTTTGTTTAGTTTATATGACATTGCTGAAGTTGATCAAATTAAACTGATCAAAATATTGAAAGAACAAGACAAACTTGAATATAAAGTTAACATTTTACAGGATATTATAAAGGCTAATTGACAAAAATAAGGTTTACATGACATATATTCCTCCATAACCAAGTCCTCCTGTCTTTATTTATCTGAATTGGCTTTTCCGGAAGATTGGGGAAATTTTTTATTGGACTTCCAGGAATTTTGATCAATATTGTCAGGTTTTTTATCTAGGATTCCTGATTTTTTTCACAGAAAAGGAAAAAAATCCATGCGGAATTCCAAGGATATTCAGTGGGATTCCAGAGCCTTCCATATGATCATTTAGAAAGTTTTACAAATTTTGGTATTCCCAAGATCTCCAGGTCCATTGGGTTGACTTTTTATTCCCCGAATGACATTTCCAGGAATGACCACATGACACAATCCCAGGTATCATCAGGATTTTACCTGGGGATTGTGGTAATCTTGTTTGGGATTGTGATAATCTTGTTTGTACATGGCATTGTTTTTAACAATCATTGATATATATGTATATTTTTATATCTCTATATGTATTCATGTATGGAAATAAGATTTGCTCTTTTTGTAGAGAATTCTGAGATAATCTTACCCAGCATCCCTCAGAAGGTCAAGGAAAGAGTGGAATTGTTTGAACGATGCCTCAATACTCTCTAAGACAAGGTCGTCGTCAAGGATACTGCCTCGGTTAGCCCTCAGGTCCATCAATTCCCCCTTCAACCGTTTGTTCTCCAGCATTAACTGCGACGAGAGAAGTGACAGTTAAAGTTTCACATGTAACAGGAAGATGGATCATAGGAACTTCAGGACAATTCAATTAATTTGATATGTTGCCTGGGATATTCTATATTTCCTGGTTGCACAGTATACAGGGGCAAATACAGCTTTTTAATTTGGGCACCGTTACAAATCGGAATCATCCCTCCCTCCCCCGTCAATTTCAGCAGATCGGCTGTACTTTTTTGGCAACGTACGTAGCTTCCACTGCGGCTGCCTTTATTGTGTGACTTCTGTGGCTGCCTTTATTGTGTGACTTCCCCGTAGTTTGGGGTAGAGGTGCATTTGCTCGACGCGAGAGGGTAATACAAAACATTCCTGCGTTCAATGGTTGATCAGCAAAAAAATACACCATTAGATATCGTCAAAAATAGCTTCGTCTGGTTTTATTTTCTTTTGTTAGGTACCAGTAACTTTTTTTACATCCTCTAATTTGGGCTTTTTTGCTCTAGGACCTGTTAATTTGGGCGCATTTTATATTTCTTGGTCAGGCTAAAGTGACTATCATAATGACATACCTCCATAGTTCTCTGCTCTGCAGATTTCCGTGCCTCAGCTTCTTCCCTCAGACGTCTCCTTAACTGTTCCAACTCCACCTACAGTTATATTGTTCATGTGATGTTAGAAACCTTTTGTGCATCGTTGTCCAGTAGAACAACCATAGTACAGAGTATTATCAAGCATGCATTGACTGCTTCCAAATGATTTATGATTTGTAATATCTACGGGAAAAGAACTAAATCTTAATAATTATATTCTCCAGAAAATATTTCATTATTTTTATTTATTTATATTTTTAATCTATTGGGGATTTTTTTTGATTTTTTTATTCTTGTAATCTTACAGGGGAAAAATACTCTCAGTTTGGAATAAAAATTGTAGGGTAACCATGGTAATGCTGCAAAATAATAACCATAAGAATAATAACCATAAAATATTTTCACTGATGTTTCGATGCTTATTGTCCTCCTCATGGCAGGAATGTGCACATCTATGTACATGCCTTTTGTGTCTATTTCAAAAGGTCCACAAATTCATACAGTGAATTGTGAAAACATCCCAAAACATTAGAGATCATTAATTTAATGATGCCATAGTGGGCAGCTTTTGTGGAATAACGTTGCAGGCCCGATGTCACAGTGTCTCAAAACCTGGGACATTGAATTTGATTTGGTAGTTGCTTGGTTGTTTGAAGTTTAACGTCGCACCTAACCTTATTGGACACACGGCGACGATGACCCATACAAACATACCCTAGCAAAACCCTACCCCTAACAAAAACCTATTACCAAAACTACAAAAAAAATTGACTTTCGAATTTTGAAAATTAGGCTCTACAGACACTGGTGATCACAATGGATTATTGAATTTGAATAAACACTCACAAAATGTTTCTAAAATTGAATTCTCAAGGTTAGATGTTGTGAAAAATTTCACTCCTGGGAGAAAATTGTCTCAATTATATCTCCGAGAATATTTGGTTTTAGAAATGAGAAGTTAGTATATACATGTAGAAATAAACACCCTCACTACCCTCAGGGAAAGTCTACTAATCAAGGGGAATAACTCTGTGGAAATCTGTATAGTAGTGGTCTCCCCTTCATTAAAAGGTTGTCCTTGACTTATTGGCCATGATGTATTAATTGGTCGATATTCATTCATGAACACAAAAAGTAATTGAACAAACACCGGCCTATGGATACTGCATAAATTACCAGTACCATTGTTTGAGTAGCACTTTCGAATAAAGCGAACGTCCCGCATTACAAAGCTGAGAGACAACATACATACACAAAGATATAATCTGGAACATGAGAGTGGCCACACTATACGGAGACCCACTTCATAATGAACCATGTTATAGTGAGGGACAGGTGTATGTGGATATGCACATAAATGTAATATAAATTGATCGGAAATAAATAATTTGCCACCTCAGTCATATCTCGGAAAAGGTGACAAAATGACGTCAGCAGCTACATATGGCCAAGAGCCAGATTATACACCCACTCACCCGCACTCCTCGCACATTCTTTATTTCAGCATTGAGGTTACTCTCGTCTAGGTCAAATTTGCCAAGCTCTCCGAATGTGTCCTCCGCAGCACTGTCTTCCCTTGTTACGATGATAGAGGCACCGTGATTGGGTGAGCCTGTGGGGGAGGAGACGTCGCTATTCTCATACATACTGGAACTCTGGGGGACGTGTTCTGGAGGAAACCCTCTGTCAAAATGGAAAATATAGAGTGATAAATGGAATTAACATGGCCAAGTGCTGCAAAATAACAATTCTGAATAAATCAGAGCATTAGTCATTAAAATTAGTTTCCCATTTTTAAGAAGTATAGCCTTGTTCTATACTACGTAGTATAGAACAAGGCTATACCAGAGCTATGCTATGGGATATGTAAAGCTTACTTTCAAAAAAAAATGTAATCTTTATTGGAAGTTATATAATATAGTTCCTCCTTCAATCCAACCTCAACATCACTAATATAGAAATCATATTTCTTAATAAATGTATTGTTATTTTAAATGATGTGCATTGCCAAAGATGTGCAACCTCAAATGATGTGCCACCCTGAAGGGCTCGATCTTTTTGCGAAGCTGCATGTTTTTTGTAATGGGTAATACTTTCATTTATCCAAAATAATTCCCTGTACTTTGCCATTTTAACACCAATTTTCACTGTAATATTGTTACTGGTTTAAGCCTTCTTTGATGTTCTTATGTAACATGAAGCCATGATTCTTGCATTGTAACCATGGTAACAGTCTCTCAAGTTTGTAAAATTTGCAAGAGCTGTTGATCACTCTCTGAGATTTTTTTATGCGGGAGCGATCACTGTATTGCGGGAGTGATTCAGTCTTGTCAGTAATACTCCATTTTCATTTTCCAGGAGAGTGATTATTTACTCTCCTGGGTGAAAGTTAGGCGAGTGATGGAGAGGGAGTGATCACTCCAGAGCTACCCATTGCATAGATCCGATAAATACATGTACATGTATAGTTAGGAAGAATAGGTGTGCAATTTTGAGCAGTTCTTGGTGTAACTTTGTGTGATGATATGTGAACAAACAAACCTAATAACAATGCAATAGTTGGAGTAAATCTATCATTTCCAGTATGCAATAGGACACCAGCACTGTGGGTAAATCCTCACATTTGTATGCAAATAAAAGAATGAACAATGACAACTGTGTTCAATCATACTGTAATGCTCCATAATAATGTGCACTGGTAAAGACTGAGACATCACAAACTGATTCAAACTCAGTTTTAATGAAAGCTCGTGTGAAACACGGGCGAAGAGCATTTCCCCGGATAATTGTGTAATACATGATTTGGTACTCACAGGGCTTTAGATCTCCCCAATTTGGGCACACCCCTTATTAGGTGTAGCAATTGTTTTTAGGATGGGTCAGAGGGTCGAGCACATACCCCTGGGGGATGAGCAATCAGGAATCATCCCTGGTAGTAGTGCAGCTGTCTCTGAGAAGGGATTTCTTTATCAATGAGCGAAATTTATTTATCTGGTGTTTCATGGGCCCACCGACATTAAAAAATCGAATAAAAATAAAATTTCAAATTGTCACTTTTATTTTTCCTACGGAAGTTTGAACATAAAGATTTTAACCTCCTTTTCATTCCTGATTATATGAATTAGGCTGTTGTTTTCTATCTGAAACAATGCCGACAAATAAAAATGCCAAACAACAAAAATAACTACCTTTCGCGATAGTTTTTCCCTAGAAATCAGCGAATTCTTGTAGTTGTAAAATGCTGCTAAATAGTACTCAAGCAATAACGACATTCAATGTAAATCGGGAACCTTCACTGGCTGTGTGATCTATCACTCTCTCATGGTAGCGGCCATATTCTGACAGTGATGCAGTATGTCAGAGCTTGGAAATGGTGGGTGTTTCAACAACTCAGCCGATACAGCATGGTTTTAAGTTACTGTTAAAGCATGAGGCTGTTGCAACAAATGCAAATTTGCTAGATTGATCTGGAAGACAACCACAGCCACAACAATGATGATGACAATGTTAAACTTGAAGTGCATGTTGGCACTTTACATACAGTTTTTGACCTTGAGAAAATAGGTCAACATCAGTCATATTCATAGAGTTCAGGTCCATCATCAGTTGTTTTTAATATGTCGTATCAATTTAGAAAGCCTAGCTAGATTTCATGTTATATCATATTATACAGTATATAGTCTTTGAAAATATAGGTTCAGTCAACTGGAATAGGCTTCTAGTCAGTCACCAATTGCACAAGTATTATGAATTTGGAGAGCCTATCTTCATTCCTTTAAAAATTATTGCTAATGCTAAATTTGACCTTGATAAAACAGGTGAAGGTCAGTCATTTTCATTTGGCTTCTGATCCATCACCGGCTGCATATGTGACAATAAAGATGAACAGACAGAGAAACGGACAGAAAGACCGACAGACAGATGACATGGACAATTCAGTTCCTTTTGGGGCATCATTACATGTACATATCTTCAAAGTCTAAATATTCTGTCAAAATGCATCAAAACACACCATTTTACATAAAAATAACTTAGCGTCTATTGACTTGTAGCATATGTAAGCATACGGAGATAGGATAAGTCTGTTCGAAATTTTCAACCAACATGGTTAAATGGAACCACAAACGTCAAAAAAGACTCTGTTGTTACACACGCGAACAGCGAACCCCATAAAAGAGCACAGACATTAGAAAGAGATACTATCCTAAGAGAAAAAGGTCAGTCGCCGGTCGCATCTACACTACAGTGATAGGTCAGGCATTAAAAAAAATTATTCAACATCAGTTTACAATCAAATGGAAAGTAATTTGTTATTAACTTAAAAATTGAAACAGTTACTAGTCAGTGAATGATACAATTGGGGATTGTTAATTCGACATTGTAAAAGCATTTATGAGATTGAGAAATACATTATCATGTCATCTGAAATTGATTTATGTAAGTTATTGTTCCGTTATAGTTTCTTCCTGATACCATGACCCATTATCAGGTTGAGGACAACCTTCCAACCATTAAACATGTTAAAGTTCAATAAGTTCACTCTCAGACAGTCTCTAGTAACTAATATGGGCTGTCAATCTGTACATGCATATTAACAAGAGATGGTTCAAATTATAGTTTATTTTCCTGTGGAATTGGATAGATAAAATGCATAAGAAAATTAACAAATGAACGATCCTTACTGTATGCTGTTAAATTAACTATTTTCGTCTAAATTTGCACAGGTTGAAAACAATAGCTATCCAATTATAAAAAGAGCAGGTGATGTTCAATTTGACCTGCGATTTTTCTCTGAAGAAAAAAAAATAGCAGGTCAAGTTTTCTATTTTGGACCCTGCAACTGGAGACTAAATAAATGTAAATGGGATTATGAGCCATACCAATGAACAGGATCAAATTACTATATCAGTATTGTAGAAAGAAGTGGCACTGATTCAGGAAAGGAAGTGTTTACTTTGTTGACTCAAGAAGTCTACTAGTCCACTTATGTGAAGTGCATTATGCAATAAGTCAACCACTACACTGAATATCATATTTTGCCTGCAAGGTAAAAGGGGAAGATCAGTGTTACAGTATGTCTATTTGACCAAAATGCCCTGAATACAAGTTCACTCGAATCCTCGACTATTGAAGGCAGCATATTTTCTCTGACTGCATTTTAGCTATGTGTGTGAGCAGGGGCTGATGTAGCCTAGATTTAGATATATTTTCTGTCAATACCCCATTGCTAAATATATATGCCAGCGCTAACAGCACCAATGTCCTTTCAATCCATTTGTTAAAACCCTAATGTTAATGAAATTAGGAATTGTAAAAAATAATGTATAATGAGATATAAATTATGCACTATGTTGATGTGCTGCAAATCCGTATGGGAGGTGGCCCTTCAATTTCAACCAAAAAAACACACAAAAAACAACACCGTTCAGTGCTTTGAAATCCTTTGTCTGTCACAATAAACTTCATAAAATGCAAATAAATTGCCCTATATAAGTTTATTGTCTATAGTGCCACCCAATGATGAACAATATCACGGAACTACATGATGAAGCCAAATCCTCAGATGTGGCCTGACGAATGTACATATTGGACTCAAGTCATGAGAATTTCACATATTACAATAAAATGGCCATTTGGCTTACAAGGGATGTGAATTATAACACTGGGAATGTTATATTCATGTTCAGCAAACTCGAATTACTTTTCCCTGATTCAAAGAAGTAAATTTCAATTTTTGTGAAAAAAATCTTATTTTGAGATGCAAAAACGTGCCTCTATGATTTCGCCAACACCACCAAAATCTTGTCAGTTCTTTGCCTATCTTGCAAGATCATTATACTCAAATTTCATGGAAATCAAACATGTTGTTTAGAAGATATGATGTTACACATGTTTACCTGCATTCATGTCTATTGCACCACCTAGTGACGAACAAATACCACAAAAAAACAAGCAGGTGAAATCTAAAGCCCTAGGGAGATGGCACATAAAAGTTCAATGGAAAAAACTTTAATCATAATAATGGTTATGGAGGTTTTGACGTTAAGTCAGATAATTGAGATTTTTCAATAAAATAGCAATTTGGTTCGCACCAAAAGAAAATTATCATGTCAGCATTCCTACATTTATGCTTGGCAATATAGAATAGAACAATTTTTAAATATTTCTCCAAGCGAATGGTAAATTTTTATTTCACAAAAACTTCTGCCGTTATAATTATGCCAGCTACATCAAAACCTTTTCAGCAAATTGCCTATCCTTCAAGACCATTGTAATAAAATTTCAAAGAAATCAAACAAGTCGTTCAGACGAAATCGTCACAGAAAGGTTTACCTATGCTCTGACTACAACGCCACCTAGTGGTGAGCAGCGGCTAACAAAACACAACCAGACAAATTTCCCAGGCCTAAGGAGATAGCACACAAAGTTTGCTCCGAAAATATTTAGCGGTTTCAGAGATATTCACGTTTAACGTCGCGGCGGCGGAGCCGTTTCTCATGAAAACATAAGAGCATCCACTTTGTGGAAATGCTGGTCCATACTTCATGTAAGGGAGCACGAGAGAGATAGATAGACTTCCCACTATTAAGGCATGCCTCCTGTGTTAAAGGCCGCCTAGCGGCGTTTGAAACATTTTCATCAGGGGCGGGTGGTCGGGGCTGAGAGTGGTAATCACCCTAGCTGTATTCTGTATCTTTTCAGAGAAACGGCGTTGCGGCATTTAACAGCTCAATGTCCATCTAGCGGTAGAAACGGCACTTTGTATAGTATTATTATTTAACGGCAGATTGAGACGGTGGTTTGATGGTCTTTTCCTTGTCTCCCTTGTTTAGAAGCACCTTTTCATCAGCGATAGAATGAAGACGGTAGTTTGAATATTATACTTTTGCTCAGCGGTAGATACGGCACTTTGGATTGTATTATTATTTAGCGGCAGATTGAGATGGCGGTTTGATAGCCTTGTATATCCTTTTTCTCAGCGGTGGAATGGAGACGGTGGTTTGAATAGTCTCCCTTGCTTAGAAGCACTTTCTCATCAGCGGTGGAATGGAGACGGTAGTTTGAATATTATACTTTTGCTGAGCGGTAGATACGGCACTTTGGATTGTATTATTATTTAGCGGCAGATTGAGACGGCGGTTTGATACAGCCTTCTCCTTTTCATCAGCGGTGGAATGAAGACGGTGGTTTGAATCGTCTCCCTTGCTTTGAAGCACTTTTTCCTCAGCGGTGGAATGAAGACGGTAGTTTGAATATTATACCTTTGCTCAGCGGTAGATACGGCACTTTGAATAGTATTATTATTTAGCGGCAGATTGGGACGGCAGTTTGATATAGCCTTTTCCTTCTCCTCAGCGGTGGAATGCATTCTCAAAGAGAGCCGTGTCTACCCGCGGGAGACCAAAGCGACTCTCATGTAAACTGGTGACATTTTTGAATCTCCAATCTCAAAGCGAGGCAGCATGACATCATTCTCAAAGCGAGCCGTCTCTACCCGCGAACTACTTCCTGTATTAGATAACTCGCTTTCACGGCGAAGTATACTTACCGACAATAATTTGTTCGCGATTGATATGCTCCGAAACGGAAAGAGTCATTTCCCAATTATATAGCCCACGTTATGTTTAGCAATTCGCTTCTAACTCGGCGGAGTCAGCAGGTCAGTGACAAGCCAGATAATCATACGCCGCCTACTCACCCCCCAAATTTTGGGGGAATGGCTCCCATTTACGCGCGAGACTCTTTCTCGCAGTAGGGAGTCTCGCGAGACGAGAATGCGGTGGAATGGAGACGGTGGTTTGAATAATCTCCCTTGCTCTGAAGCAATCGACTGCTTACTTTTTCATCAGCGGTGGAATGAAGACGGTAGATTGAATAGTCTCCCTTGCTTTGAAGCACGGTAGTTTGCATATTATACTTTTGCTCAGCGGTAGATAGTTTGGATAGTATTGTTATCGATGTCTATACAGCGGACTTGCGCTGATACAAGTCAGAGGTCACATGTCCTTGACAATGGATTTTGCAATAACTTCTTCATCTGACAGATATGGATATTTTGAAAATTATTACAAAGAGCATATGTTTGGTAATTCTAGTGCTGTTGAAAACGGTGTGTCAAAACGGTGTTAGGAAGTAATGTACGTGAAGTCGAGTGTCAAAGCAGGGTTAGGGAGGGTTGTATGTGAAGACGAGTGTCAAAGCGGTGTTAGGGAGGAATGTATGTGTAACCGAGTGGCAAAGCGGGTTTAAGACTTAGGGTTAGGTAACTTTCATAGCTATCATTTTCAGGTTCGTTTCAGCTTTAAAAAAAATTATTTCTCCACCAAAGTTTACCTGTAGTTGTTTGTCAAATCGGGGTTAAGGAGGAATGTACGTGAAGTCGAATGTCAAAGCGGTGTTAGGGAGAAATGTATATGAAGTTGACGGTCAACGTGGTGTTAGGGATGAATGTACGGGAAGTTGAGTGTCAAAGCGGTGTTAGGGAGGAATGTATGTGAATTCGAGTGTCAAAGCGATGTTAGGAAGGAATGTACATGAATGCGAGTCAAAGCAGGGTTAGGGAGGAATGATCGTGAAGTCGAGTGGCAAAGCCCTGTTGGGGGAAATGTATGTGAAGTCGAGTGTCAAAGCGGTGTTAGGGAGGAATGTATATGAAGTAGACTGTCAACGTGGTGTTAGGGATGAATGTACGGTAAGTTGAGTGCCAAAGCAGTGTTAGGGAAAGATGTACGTGTCAAAACAGTGTCAGGGAGGAATGTACGTGAAGTCGAGTGTCAAAGCAAGGTTAGGGAGGGTTGTATGTGAAGACGAGTGTCAAAGCGGTGTTAGGGAGGAATGTACGTGTAGCCGAGTGTCAAAGCGGTGTTAGGGAGGACTGTACCTGAAGTCGGGTGTCAAAGCGGGTTTAGGACTTAGGGTTAGGTAACTTTCATAACTATCATGTTCAGGTTCGTTTCAGCTATAAAACATCATTTCACAGGAATGTATGTCAAGTCGAGTGTCAAAGCGATGTTAGGAAGGAATGTATGTGAATGCGAGTGTCAAAGCAGGGTTAGGGAGGAATGATCGTGAAGTCGAGTGTCAAAGCAGGGTTAGGGAGGAATGATCGTGAAGTCGAGTGTCAAAGCTGGGTTATGGAGGAATGTCCGTGAAGACGAGTGTCAAAGCGGTGTTAGGGAGGAATGTACGTGTAGCCGAGTGTCAAAACAGTGTTAGGGAGGAATGTACGTGAAGTCGAGTGTCAAAACGGTGTCAGGGACGATTGTACGTGACGTAGAGTGTCAAACAGGGTTAGGAAGGGTTGTATGCGAAGAAGACTGTCAAAGCGTTGTTAGGGAAAGATGTACGTGTCAAAACAGTGTTAGGGAGGAATGTACGTGAAGTCGACTGTCAAAGCAGGGTTAGGGAGGGTTGTATGTGAAAACGAGTGTCAAAGCGGTGTTAGGGAGGAATGTACGTGTAGCCGAGTGTCAAAGCGGTGTTAGGAAGGACTGTACCTGTAGTCGAGTGTCAAAGCGGGTTTAGGACTTACGGTTAGGTAACTTTCATAACTATCATGTTCAGGTTCGTTTCAGCTATAAAACATTATTTCTCCACCAAAGTCTACCTGTAGTTGTTTCTCAAATCGGGATTAGGGAGGAATGTACGTATAGTCGAGTGTCGAAGCGGTGTTAGGGAGGAATGTATATGAAGTTGACTGTCAACGTGGTGTTAGGCATGAATGTATGGGAAGTTGAGTGTCAAAGCGGTGTTAGGGAGGAATGTATGTGAATTCGAGTGTCAAAGTGATGTTAGGAAGGAATGTACGTGAATGCGAGTGTCAAAGCAGGGTTAGGGAGGAATGATCGTGAAGTCGACTGTCAAAGCCCTGTTAGGGGGAATGTATGTGAATTCGAGTGTCAAAGTGATGTTAGGAAAGAATGTACGTGAATGCGAGTGTCAAAGCAGGGTTGTGGAGGAATGTTCATGAAGTCGAGTGTCAAAGCGGTGTTGGGGAGGAATGTATGTGTAGCCGAGTGTCAAAGCGGGGTTAGGGAGGACTGTACTTGAAGTCGAGTGTCAAAGCGGATTTAGGACTTAGGGTTAGGTGACTTTCATAACTATCATGTTCAGGTTCGTTTCAGCTATAAAAAAAATTATTTCTCCACCAAAGTTTACCTGTAGTTCGTCAAATCGGGGTTAGGGAGGAATGTACGTGAAGTCGAATGTCAAAGCGGTGTTAGGGAGGAATGTATATGAAGTAGACTGTCAGTCTTCATTGCACCGCTGAGGAAAAACTGCTTCAAAGCAAGGGAGACGATACAAACCACCGTCTCCATTCCACCACTGATAAAAAGGAGGAGGCTATCAAACCGCCGTCTCAATCTGCCGCTAAATAATAACACTATCCAAAGTGCCGTATGTACCGCTGAGCAAAAGTATAATATTCAAACTTCCGTCTTCATTCCACCGCTGAGGAAAAACTGCTTCAAAGCAAGGGAGACAATTCAAACCATCGTCTCCATTCCACCGCTGAGGAAAAGGAGAAGGCTATCAAACCGTCGTCTCAATCTGCCGCTAAATAATAATACTATCCAAAGTGCCGTATCTACCGCTGAGCAAAAGTAAAATATTCAAACTGCCGTCTTCATTCCACCGCTGATGGAAAAGTGCTTCAAAGCAAAGGAGACTATTCAAACCACTGTCTCCATTCCACCGCTGACGAAAAGGAGAAAGCTATCAAACCGCCATCTCAATCTGCCGCTAACTAATAATACCATCCAAAGTGCCGTATCTACCGTTGAGCAAAAGTATAATATTCAAACTACCGTCTTCATTTCACCGCTGAAGAAAAACTGCTTCAAAGCAAGGTTGACGATTCAAACCACCGTCTCCATTCCACCGCTGAGGAAAAGGCTATTAAACCACCGTCTCAATCTGCCGCTAACTAATAATACTATCCAAAGTGCCGTATCTACCGCTGAGCAAAATTATAATATTCAAACTACCGTCTTCATTCCACCGCTGAGGAAAAACTGCTTCAAAGCAAGGGAGACGATTCAAACCACCGTCTCTATTCCACCGCTGAGGAAAAGGGAAAGACTATCAAACCGCCGTCTCAATCTGCCGCTAACAAATAATACTATCCAAAGTGCCGTATCTACTGCTGAGCAAAAATATATATTATTCAAACTACCGTCTTCATTCCACCGCTGAGGAAAAACTGCTTCAAAGCATGGGAGACGATTCAAACCACCCTCTCCATTCCACCGCTGAGAAAAAGGAGGAGGCTATCAAACCGCCGTCTAAATCTGCCGCTAAATAATAACACTATCCAAAGTGCCATATCTACCGCTGAGCAAAAGTATAATATTCAAACTGCCGTCTTCATTCCACCGCTGATGGAAAAGTGCTTCAAAGCAAGGGAGACTATTCAAACCACCGTCTCCATTCCACCGCTGAAGAAAAGAAGAAAGCTATCAAACCGCCGTCTCAATCTGCCGCTAACTAATAATACCATCCAAAGTGCCGTATCTACAGTTGAGCAAAAGTATAATATTCAAACTGCCGTCTTCATTTCACCGCGGAGGAATAACTGCTTCAAAGCAAGGTTGACGATTCAAACCACCGTCTCCATTCCACCGCAGAGGAAAAGGAGAAGGCTATCAAACCGCCGTCTCAATCTGCCGCTCAATAACAACACTATCCAAAGCGCCGTATCTACCGCTGAGCAAAAGTATAATATTCAAACTACCGTCTTCATCCCACCGGTGAAGAAAAACTGCTTCAAAGCAAGGGAGACGATTCAAACCACCGTCTCCATTCCACCGCTGAGGAAAAGGAGAAGGCTATCAAACCGCCATCTCAATCTGCCGCTAACTAATAACACTATCCAAAGTACCATATGTACCGCTGAGCAAAAGTATAATATTCAAACTACCGTCTTCATTCCACCGCTGAGTAAAAACTGCTTCAAAGCAAGGTTGACGATTCAAACCACCGTCTCCATTCCACCGCTGAGGAAAAGGAGAAGGCTATCAAACCGCCGTCTCAATCTGCCGCTAAATAATAATACTATCCAAAGTGCCGTATCTACCGCTGAGCAAAAGTATAATATTCAAACTGCCGTCTTCATTCCACCGCTGATGGAAAAGTGCTTCAAACCAAGGGAGACTATTCAAACCACCGTCTCCATTCCACCGCTGACGAAAAGGAGAAAGCTATCAAACCACTGTCTCAATCTGCCGCTAACTAATAATACCATCCAAAGTGCCGTATCTACCGTTGAGCAAAAGTATAATATTCAAACTACCGTCTTCATTTCACCGCTGAAGAAAAACTGCTTCAAAGCAAGGTTGACGATTCAAACCACCGTCTCCATTCCACTGCTGAGGAAAAGGAGAAGGCTATCAAACCGCCGTCTCAATCTGCCGCTAACTAATAATACTATCCAAAGTGCCGTATCTACCGCTGAGCAAAAATATAATATTCAAACTACCGTTTTCATTCCACCGCTGAGGAAAAACTGCTTCAAAGCAAGGGAGACGATTCAAACCACCGCGTCTCCATTCCACCGCTGAGGAAAAGGAGAAGGCTATCAAACCGCCGTCTCCATCTGCTGCTTACTATTAATACTATCCAAAGTGCCGTATCTACCGCTGAGGAAAAGTATAATGTTCAAACTACTGTCTTCATTTCACCGCTGATGATACTTCAATCTACCGCTGTGAGAAAGTACTATACCCAAAGTGCCGTCTTCATTCCACCGCTGTAGAAAAGTATGGTCCCAGAGATTTCTCGTGCTTTCTTACATGAAGTATCGACCGAAATGCTCTAATTCTCCAGCTACGTTCCAGTGTCTCATCAACCGTGTTACTTCTGGTTTGGAAGGATGTGAGACTTACATTGATGATGTCATTGTCTACAGCGATACATGATAAGATCATCTACAGAGAATCCGCACACTGTTCAATCGACTAAGTGATGCCAAGCTGACAGTCAACCTTGGAAAAAGTGAATTTGGACATGCATGTGTGACATTCTTGGGTCATGTTGTAGGTCAGGGTCAAGTAAACCTGTAGATGCTAAGGTTAGTGCTATCTCGCTATTTCCAAGACCAACATGTAAGTGACAACTGATGCGTTTCTTGGGTATGGCTGGTTACCACAGAAAATTTTGTCCAAATTTTTCAGATATTACTGAGCCTTTAACTCAACTCTGAAGAGGGTAACTTTTGTTTGGACCGATGAGTGTGAATCAGCTTTTGAAAACCTGAAAGCCATACTCAAGAGCGCGTCAGTTCTTTCAGCACCAGATTTTGATTCACCTTTTAAACTGGCTGTAGATGCTAGTGATGTTGCTGCTGGTGCCGTTTTGTTACAAGAAGGTATAGATGGTGTAGATCACCCAATATGTTATTTTTCACGTAAATTTGACAAACATCAGAGAAATTATTCTACAATTGAGAAAGAATGTTCGGCAATGATATTGGCTTTACAACATTTTGATGTTTATGTTACTTCTTCATCGTTACCAATTACTGTATTCAGTGATCACAATCCACTTGTTTTCATAAGTAAGATGAAAAACAAAAATCAAAGATTGTTGAGATGGAGTTTGGTGTTACAATACAATATTGAAATCAAACATATTAAGGGCAAGGACAATTTGATTGCTGATTGTTTGTCTCGCATATAATGTACATATGTTTTTCAACATTTTTGCTGTTGTAATATAGATTTTTTTGCAATAATGTTTTGAATTGTCAAGAAAGTTGAAGCTTTCTTTTTTTCTTTTTTTTTTAAGAGGGGGAGTGTCATGGCATTGTAGTCTATTATTAGACAGGATGCTTCTTGAATATATGACGCAAGCTTATTTATGTGGGTTAATCACTTCGATCTTTCTAGAAGATTATTATAAATTGTATCTAGGCCGGATGATGTAATGCATATTCGAGAGGCTTCTTGATTTGGTAGAATGTACTGGAATGCCGAATAAAGTATAAATAGCGTAACACTCAGTTATTCGAGAAGGGAATTCAAACTGGCTTTATGTGGGTGTGTTATACTATATTACCTTTGCTGCGGACTGCTGGATTGTATACTCTTGTGAATTGACTTTTGGCTGCATTGTAATCTACGTGATTGAACTGTCGGAAATTGGACATTTACTGGGACTCTAAACAACCGAGCAGTGTTGGACTACCAAAATACAGAAAAGTGATTTGTGCACATCGGCACGGACTGTAAACAGATTTGTGCACGTCAACACGGACTGTGAAGTATACACCGGTATAGCATTGAACAGTAAGACTATATTTCACATTTATTTGTTGTATTGACCTTACTTAATTTATATATGATTTTAGTATTGTAAAAAAATATTTGATTGTTATAAATCCTTGACTTCACAAACCTTTTCTGTTACGTTTTTCTGTTATCGTAAATTTGACGTGACAATAGTGATCGCTTTCTATAACAGTCGTCTTTCGACGGGCATACAAAAAGAGGTATTAAGTTTTGAAAAGTGAATCACCAAAGTATGATAATTTTAACTTCTCGGAAAGTCTCCATCGTGTCTTCAATAATTCAAATAATTACATGGACTCACAATGTCAGTATTATAAAATTCTCTGATAACTCTCATATTACTATCACCCTTGAGTTGAAATACTTTACAGACTTGATTAGACTGAATTGATTATATTATTCTCACACATGTTTGTGTTTTTCTATTTGATAATCCCGACATTCCAGTGTAGAGGAAAAGTATACCGGTTACCAAAAATTATTATAGATTTATTTCACCATAACTAACAATGATCAAACATGATAGAACACTCTTTCTGGGCTTCAATAAATGCCTGAATGCACCTTCACAATTTCCAACAGATGTGATGAGAAAGCAATCACACACGAAGGATATTATAATGGACAAAACAAGATTATTCTTCTACCCAAGAGCAAGGTATCTCCAAAGTTTGGTACAAATCCATAACATTGAACTGGAGATAATGTATGTACAAGGAAAGTTAACAGATGGATAAATCATTAAACATTAATATACAACCTCATTTATCAAGTTTAAAGGCACAAAAAAAAACAACAACAAAAATTCCTGAACAAAACTCTGAATAGAACATTGTCATTTTCAATACACCAAACCAGAATGTGATATAAGGAGGCCTTTGGTCAGATGTTAGCACCCGTGTTCGCTGGTTCATAACACAACTTAATTCTCTGTTATGCAACATTAAAATGAGTAAATGCAATCAGCAGTTTTGAAGGATGCAAATCCAGCATAGATTTGTAGTATATAAAACAAAAATGTGTGATCTGTTCCCCTAATATACAAAATATAATACACAAATACATATATATCATAAATGTACAGGATGTAGTATAAAAATGAATGCAGATTTGCCAGATGCCAAAATATCACAGAGTGGAGTAAAAAAAATGCTGATGAACAGAAAATAACAGCAAATAATAATATAAACAAAAGGATAAAAAGAAAACTTCCTACATACTGAACAGGGAACAAAGAAACAGTAGAACCAAAATAGTGAAACTCATATTAATTTACAAACCAATACCAGAAACAAAGATGTCTGTGTATATCTCAAAAGTTTACAAGAAATTAACTAATATCATTAAACTTTACATTTAATATGATTATCAATTCAGAACAATATTTCAGTGCTGCCTATACATGCATGGAATATTCAGTCTCTGCAGAATAGCCTCTAAATATGTTCCAGAAGCAGCTAAATCACTAATATACATGGTAGGTAATAACACTAAATTCAATTACAATAGCAACAAAATTCGACAATTCTTTTCAACATCTTTTGGTTTCTCATTGGAGGTTTCTCATTTAAGGGTGAAATGCAAAGGTTTTTAGATTCTAATTTTATATATCGTATACCCCGAATAATGGTAGAAATATTGGTATGTCTTCTTCGATTGGTTTACTTGAGTATTCTGTCTGCTAGAAGCTTTTGAATAGTTGAAACTCCAGGCCCAGCTGAATTTAGATTCGCAAACCATCATCGCTTATCTCTCCTTGATTGTGACGTCAGATCAGCCATCCAAGACTGAATGTTACAAATATTGACATCGGCACAGTTTGTCTCATGCTGCGATGTCACAGACTAGCATGAAATAAGGACAGACAAGTGAATCACTTGTCTTTGTCTGCCCTTATTTCATGCTAGTCTGTGACATCTCGGTGATCCACTGATTTCCGAAATCGAACCGTCTTGAGACACCAAATGAGGGGCACTGTTCTAAAGCTACTAGAAGACAAAATACTTCAACCAAAAACCTAAAGAAGAATTTTCATCATTAACTAACACATCAAGTTTATAGAAAAGAAAACATGAAAATCTTTGCATTCCACCCTTAAATAAAAATTACATGTAGTCCCTCTCTCTCTATCTCAGTGACTGATGCAACCAAAATATCATAGATGAACCAGTTGTTTATATATAGGTAACATAATTCCCCCTCCAAAAGGAACCATTATTCATGTATACTGCATACAATGATACAATGGGGTCTTTCCGTATTAATCCTTGGAAAATGCGGTCTTGCCCCGGTGTCGGCGACACTGGTACACACAATGTGGGCCACCGAGTGTGCGGGTTGTTCTCATGATCTCTCCCCTATGTTTATAACAGGAAGCTGGTTTTTCAACTATTGATAACTCGTGTAAATATAATAATATTCCTATGAAACCAAGAAGGGCCCAATAAGCTTACATTACTGATAATTTTGGCAACTTAACGTCAAAAATATACCAGTTATCACTGATTAAAAAAATATATTCTGGGTTAAAGTCATAGGGAAGCGCTCGGAATGATGGACCGCAGCTCAAGCGGCCAGCCAGATGTTGGTGAACCGTCCACTGCCATCGAAGCCAGACAACATAGTCCAGGGATTAACTTGAACTATAGTGGGAATTGCCCATTGAATTAGTAATCTCTAAGTTACTGGAATGCTGGAATTCACGAGTCCTATCCCAATGCCAAGATGAAAAGTTTTAGGCCATGAGCACTGGTGAGGCAAACAGTCAAATATCAATCGCAAAATTTTGGCAGTTTTGAGATACCGGTACCCATTTAAAAATGACCAAGAGACATTTCCAAAATGAAGATGCCTCAGCATTCTAAATCGTGCTCAACAATTTTTTTAATTTTTTTTGTGGCAAGGCCTGCAAATCACTTCATTATTGTTGTTCCTGAGAGACTTTGACCATGTTATGCGATAACGGTACCAGAACTTTCTAAAAACAGTCCTGCGGATGATAATGAAGATCATCCCTTCAATCAAGTTTAAGATTTAGTATCAATAATATAACCGGTACTGGTACGTGTTCTTGAGATCAATGTACCAGATTTGATTGATTAGAGATACAGTTCTTTCTCTTGTGATTTTTCCTCGGATGTTTCACCTTCCGTGTCTGCATTTTGATCTTCATCATCATCGTCCTCGGATATTGAGAATTGCTTTCGACGGCCAGAATGGCTATTGAAGCTTTTGGCCATTCTGCGAATAACACTTCCATGGGAGCCACCAGGAATGGAGCTGTTTGGTGAGTGATCATCAAATGGACTGTCTGATGTTGAGAATCCAGAATCTGATGCTGATCCACCAGATCTTGCCATTGTGGTCAGAAGACTTTCCAAGGCCGGACGATGCCCCATTAGGCGATCTAATACACGAGATCTATCCTGCAGTTTCAGTATTTGTTGGTCCTTCTCTTTCACTATGTTCTCGAGCATGACCACCTTTTCATTGGTTGCCAAAAGTCTGATGGTCATTTCGTTCACCTCAAGTGCTCTTTCTCGTCCCTGCTCTTGCAACTTTCCATGCATGTGAGCATCCTTAGCGACAAGAGCCTCATGTTGGTCCTTCACTGTTTTCTCCAGTTCCTGAATCCTCTTGTGCAGTGCCTGCAGATGCTTGTTGGCCTCGTCTATGCTTGTACGGGCATACATCACAACTGTCTAAGTACAACGTTCTACAGGCAGTCTATGTTTGTTGTTGTTTACCATGGATTTGTCTGTCTAGATACCGGCATAAGTTTCAAATTTTACACATTGGGTTAGAAATCTGGACTTGCAATTTCCACTGTTGAATTATTGTTCCGGTCTCGTCTGATCAATCTGTGATTATAGGAAATGACACCAAATTATTTTTCGTCCACACAATGGATAGCCTCATTCACTCTCAGTCAAAATATATTTGGGCCTACCATGCCCACATCAGCTGCAGTTGCTGACATTTGAGTCCTTGTTGATGTTGTTGCGAGCGGTTTGGCAAATTATGGTGAGGTAGGCCTATCAACAACAACAAATAAACGACGTGTTGTTCAAAAGATCCATTACGAGAGAAGATCTATTAGCCAAGACACTATTTCAGATCAATGACTATGAAAAGTGAGTCAGAGATACTTGCCAACACGCTAATTAGCAGATCATTAGTGGCCGGTGGACAGAAAATGTGGCTTTTCGACAAAATTCACACGCGAATGTTCAAACAACAACAACAACAACAACATATCCGGAAGTGGGAAAATGACCGACTAAACACGCATGCGCAAATTCACAGAATCGACCAATGGACTGAATTGTTATAAAATTCGCTCTGACACGAGCAATCAAAATGCATGTATCTTGAGTTTTAGCGAGCACTCCACTGCGCGCCAATCTCGGAGAGAAAATAGAAGAGGCTCTCAAATTTTGCTAAATTTTATTTATGGATACAGTCAAGACAGTACAAAGATATGGCGAAAATTAACATAAGTAATGTTGTTGTCTTAGACAATCCATCTCCATTTCTGAATCCTTTTCAATTTGAAATAACGTTTGAATGTTTGGAAGATTTACCTGAAGGTAAGCTGTACAACAACAACAACATCAACACATGTCATGAAGGGTCAGTCAGTGCAAACCAGCCGAGAGTCACTGCAAACTCTCAAATTAAACTCCCCATATGTCTTTCTATAGGCACGATGGGAAGCAGCCTTGTATGGAGATGGAGTCACTGCGGAACGGTACTAACAATAACTGCGTGGAGCGTAAAATTATGCAGAAGTCAAATGAAATCCCCACCCTTCCAACCTCGGGAAAGGGTCGGGCTTACTGGGAGATTACGGGCCGGGGATTACCTGGGAATAACATGTTTTCGCCCCATGTAGTGGGGCTTTCACACGTTTTCAGCCCTAATATGATGGGATTGAGCTAACATTTAGTTTACATTGCATAGAGGAACACTAGTTCAACAAGCTGAACCCTACTGACAACTAATTTTGTGATATTGATTATGTAGGGTTCAGCCGTTGAACCGAAATTTCCTATCGCAAAAACGATTATGTAGGGTTCAGCCGTTGAACCGAAATTTCCTATCGCAAAAACGATAATACCTGCCGCTTTGTGCTCGTTTGGATAGAATACATATTTGCCTACTTCCCTGGCCATTTATTTTCTCTGTCTACCTCCTTTCATTTCCATAAACGGCAAAAGAAAAAAATATCATCGCGAACGATCTTCCAAATACGAAATCCGCCGCCATTTTGAAATGTCACTATGGTGGCACGAGACTCATTTGTAAATTCGGGATTGTCGAACGGCTCATTCATAAGGCTGTCACATTATCTGCATTTAAATGTAAAATTGTAACTATCGATATCAAGCATAATAGAAGGCATATACGGAGAAAGGTAATTCATGAGATTTTTCATCTTCCTAAGCGACTGGGTCGACTGAGCGGATTCAGTTTTTCTGACTTTTGTAATTCTGAATTTAGAATAACCTCACGTGAGAGAATGGCGGCGGATTTCGTGTTTGGAAGATCGTCCGTGATGATATTTTTTTCTTTTGTCGTTTATGGAAATGAAAGGAGCTGAACAGAGAAAATAAATGGCCAGAGAAGTAGGCAAATATGTATTCTATCCAAACGAGCACAAAGCGGCAGGTATTATCGATTTTTATGAGCGCAAATACACCCGCTGTTACCCAGGTCGGGAGGCAAAAATTTTGCGATAGGAAATTTCGGTTCAACGGCTGAACCCTACATAATCAATATCACAAAATTAAATGTCAGTAGGGTTCAGCTTGTTGAACTAAGGTTTAGGTGTGAATTCACTTCAATATTTTACCCCAGGGGGTATTCTACCTTGATCGATGTATTATACCTTGATCCGCCTATACTATGCCTATTAGTATACCTCGATCGGTCAACTTTTTTTAAAATATATTATGAAGGATTTATACCCAAAAAAATGATTAATCAAAGTTTCTCACTCCTTGTCCATCTCTTCCCAATGGCTTGGAGTGTGGTCATGAAAATTCACCACTTGTCAATCTTGATACGAGGAAGAATATTCAGGCCTCTCATTTTGAGGCGAGTGATTGTATCCTTTAACCTTAATCACTCTCCTCAAAATGAGAGGCCTGAATATTGAAAAAAGAAGTAAAATGAAAAAATAAAATCATATTTATATTCACTTTGTACGTAATTTTAGTCAATGGGAATGTCAGTCGGCTTAATCCAGTTAAGTATAAGAACTCCAAATGTAGTGTCAAATTAATCTACAAATTTCAAACAATAGTACAATTATTCTCAATATAAATTTTTTATTTCATATTCCTTGATTTTTCAGGTGAACGTGACTTTATAATGGGCTAATATCACTTCAGTTGTATTGTTCAAATGACACGTGAAGATCAATTTAATGCTGAATTTGAGGTTCTTCGCCTTTCTTTTCTGAAACTCAATTTTTTTGCAGGAAACTCGATTTAGTAACAAAAATAAAATACCATACTCAATTTTTTAATGAAAAGCTGAATTTCATTAAAAGTGTAAAAACTCAATTCATATTTGTTTTCTTCCTGTGGTGCAATTTACACTTTGAGTAATTCTAGCTCATCATAATGTTGTAAGTATGACAGCAGCAAAAAATGCAAATATAAATAAATTTCACTAGACTTTGGCTCTTTGGATTTTCAGAATGGTTATTTACGTGTTTATCACCATTTTGCCGGTTCGGATGGATTATATAAATGAATCTACAGTTCAAAATGCCCATTTTCAATAACAGAGGTGTCCTGTTCATCGTTTGAAACAAGGGCCACAACTCTTGCTGTATTCTTTGAAACTATCCATGGATGTATCGTTGAGGTAAATGCTGTCAGAAAAACAGATGAGCATAGCAATTTTGACATGGGGTTAAATGTGGATTACAATATAAAAGTCTGATTAATCAAATTTTCCCACATTTTGTCAGTCTTTTGATGATTTCTTCCCAATGGCTTGGGGTATGAAAATTCACCCACTTGTCAATCTTGATACGAGGAAGATATTGGGGAAAAAATGAATGAAAAAAAAATGTCCTATTTACATTTATTTTGTAATTTTAGTCAGGCCGTTGTCAGTTGATAGGTTGTTTCGCATGACCCGCCTGCATCAATATTTTGGAGATAAATAATGCTGCATGTATTTTAATTATCAGCAATTATTGGCCGTAAAAAAATATGTAAGCAAATACACGAAAATGCATGAGCTGACTGTGCCGTCACAGCGCGGAAGCGACTCAAAAGCCGGCATTTTGGTTCACATCCTTGGGGAAACCCTAATTTCAAAACGAGGCACAGTCCCGGCATGCATCTCTAGCGGGGATTCCCTCGTGTTGAGCACGTAGCAGTAAAAGTTTCAACTCCGACAGTTTTGACGGTTGCGTACCAAACCCATCATGGTTTTAGTTAATGGATCAGTTGTTTCCTCATCAACCAGTCAGTACATCGTGCCGAATTTAACCATCCATCTCTCTGATGAAACGCTTTTGAGCGAAGTGGTCAAACGCTTCACGTCTTCACTCCCGACAACAACAACGACAACACAAGCTGTCGAGCTGCACGTCAATTAAATACATTACTCGTACAGCTAATGGACGACGGACATACAAAATCCGTTGCCCTGGACAGAGAATCCCTATCTTCAGCCAGTGGAGAAAAAATAAAAAGATTTAATTAAGAGGCGACTCCTGACGTTGAAAATTCGGGTAATAAATTCTGCAGATATCTTTAACAGTAGTCACAAGTAAGAGTTGTTTCCCTTGATTTCTGTTCATACAATGTGTGCATTTGAATTTTATTATCTACCATAATTATTTACAGAATGTTACAATTAAATTTAAAAAAACTTAAAATGTCTCTTTACAGAATAATTATATTTTCCCTGCCCGCATGGAATAAATGAAGAAGTGCAAATAAATATGATAATTACATGTATCTCTACACATTGTCATATGTTGAGTGGATCTATGGAAGATATTTTGATTTGATATGGAATGAGTCGACGGTGGAAAATTTACCTTAATAATTAATAATTATAGCATCTAGCATGTATGTTTTAGCAGCAGAAGGTCATGCTAAACAACCTACATTGTATTAACTGACAGCAGCCTCAATGGGAATGCCATATTGAGGATATGTATGCAGCCCTGTCAAGTCCAGAAGCAATTTTATCAGACCAGAAATTAAATGAGGTGACCTCCAGAAATGCATTATGGAAAATAGACCTCAGAATAAAATTTATTTCCAAAATAATTTTTTTTTGGCCCTACCTATAATTTTTTCTGGCTTGTAACCGGAAACCGACATGTATATTTTTTTTTGCGTAACCGTTGTAGCTAGAGATTTCAAATTTGCTATGTAGCATTGATGGGTGGTCAACTGCAAGCCTATCAAATTTAGGTACATTGTGATCATTTTTGTGGATTTCCATGGCAACGTCACAGAAAATGTCTGTTTGACGATGTGAACGTGATAAAAGCCAAACCGTTTCAGCTACAGACTTCAAATCTTTCAGGCTTTTACATATGCATTTTCCATTCATTGTTTACCAATAAACACTGACTAAAACTGTTTGGCTGAGGGGTTGTTGCACCTTTAGGTGCTGCCTAAAGGCGCTGCCTCATGTTAATATTATATAACATGAAGAAATATAGCTAGGCTTTCCAAATTAATACCATGTACACATCTGGCGATGGTCCAAAGGTGTGCTGAAGATGACTGACCTTGACCTATTTTATCCAGGTCAGATTCTATTTAGCACAATATTTTTTGAAGGATTTTATCTACATTGTCCAAATTTATGCCACATATGGCTGAACTTGAATATCACTGACCTTGACCTATTTTCTAAAGGACAAAGTCTAAGATGTTCAATTTCATATTCCGTATGCAGTTAAGTTAGTATAGACCAGAAAATTGTTGAAGATGAGTGACCTTGATCTATATTTCCAAGATCAAATTACTTGATTTGATTTTGAGCTATATAGAAGAGTATATCTAGAGTTAAGAATTTGGTCATGCTCTACCAGAACCTCAGCGCAAATTTTTTCTCATTAATGCCTTGGCAAAACCTGACCTGGCTCAATTTCTAAAATGAGAGAAAACCCTACTAACCCTACTAGATCACATTTTTGGGAACTTACATGATGTTGTCAAAGTTCTAAAAATACATCTTATGCAATGCATGATTGCTGAGTGTAGACAATAACTGATATCCGAGGGGTATTGGAGCCCATTAGGCTATTTTAATCTTTAAATTTAGAAATTGAGCAGATGAAAAGTTTTTGTTGAGAAACCCTCCATCGATTCCAAACTGTCCAGTGATATATTGCTGAATGTTGTGACTAATTGTGAGGGCTACTGTAGTTGCTTTGTATGAATGCTATCACTTTCATTACAGACTTGGAATGGAAAATCATATATGTGGGGTGTGCAGAGAGCATGGATTATGACCAGGTGTTAGACTCAGTTCTGGTCGGACCAGTGCCTGGGGGCAGACATAAGTTTGTATTTCAGGTGAGTTCTATGTTAGCTTAGTTTAACACAGCGCATCGTGCTTAGCACAAGGCAGTGAGCCCGTCCACCACTGATCGTAAATGCACAGATCACACCAGTGCTTACCGCGATGTTACGCTCTCTTAAAATGGTCCACAAATAATCCTGACCTACCAGTGTAACATTTACAGTCCATAGTAACGCCCTGATAATAAATGCAAACGAGAATGAGCATGTAAACTTTTCAATCGAAGCTCGGCACTTCGTAACAACTGTTATGTCATTTTCTAGTCATTTTTATTCTTGATCAGTAAAGGTCTTTTGTCAAAGTAAAATGTGATGTTGGCTAACTCCGTAAACACTGACGGAAAAGGGATTGCATTAAATTACTGTAGCATTGCATTGCTTAAAGGATTAGGAAAGATCAATGGCATATGTTATTCTGCCATTAGTCTTGAATCCTGTAAGTTACTTGCTAAGGCACTCACATTTTATTTATCTACACTACTGGTATATATAGTATACAACTGGGTTACGGGTATATGTTTTGTAAGTGAAACATGGAGACAGTGCTGGAACTTCCCGCTTGCCCGCGTGCATTTTGCAAGCGGAAAAGGCCGCAGGCAAGTGGGAGGTATGAACCGTTTGCCCGTCTTGGCAAGTGAAATTTTCGGCAAAGTCAACATTCCATAAAATACTGCTCACATACAGTGACACTTGGCCCATACACATTTCCTGCACACTCGCCCAAGTCGTATAACTTTAATACATTAATAACATAATGTCAACCGTATTTCCAACTCGAGTCGCACAGCACTTCCACAGTAGTTTCTAGAACAAAATGACGTCATATTGCTTTGGTCTCGTTTTCATGGTTGTATTCTCCACTACTGGAGAATCTCCAGCTCCCCTTGGACAAGGAAGGTGTATGCGCATACTTTCCAATTACGGAGATCACACGACGGCATTCCCGCAAACATCATGGAGCGATATTTGACTGGACTGACAGTTCAAGCGAAAAGTTCAGTTTCTGTAAACAAAAACATAGAACGGAACAAAGTTTGACGAATCTAAATGTACTAGAAAGTTCGTTGATGCGTGGCATACGCTTTTCCCATGGGCCAGTGAAATCCAGGCCGATGAAACGGACAAGAACGGTAACAACACTAAAAACACACACATCAGGAGACACAGTATTACTAAACTTGTAAGTGAAAAAACAACAACAACAACATGGAGGAACATTATATTCTTTAATTTCATTTTACAGTATAATATGGGTTCCATGCGATATGCGGGCAACCAGTTTTCAATGCGGGCAACCACTTTCACTATTGAGCTTGCCCTCATGGCAACCACCCCAAAAAATTAAAGTTACAGCACTGGGAGATACAAAATGCCCCACAGGGCAGCTATTGATGAGGTTCAAATTGAGATCACCATATTAATGAATTTGTGTGTGAAATGGAATGGCGGTTGTTACAATGGGGGGCTTGGACTGTAAAGTTTACAGAATGATTTCTTGTTTGAATTTATCATTGGGGCATCACCATGGACTATGGACTGGCAGATAAAGATTAATTGTGGCAATTTTCAGAGAGCGCAACAGCATGGTAAGCGCCGTTGTAATCCGTGTGTTTGCGACCAGTCCGTGCATAGGTTCAATGCATGGTACTAGTCACGATGCGCAGGGTTTCATCTACAAGTTTTGAGTAGGGAACTTGTACTTATTTTTTGTGAAAGAAAAAAATTGAGCCACATATATTGCAGTGAACTAACTAGGCTTGGGATCTGGAGTCCATCTAGGTGCTTGAATATATGCTATCAGAGCCAAGGTTGTTTTTCCTCTTTTAAAACAAAGTGAACAACCATATATGCAAATAAAATAATTTTTTTTTTTTTTTTTAAATTTTGTTGTTTGTTTTTGGTGAAAAATTTGTTTGAATTTTTGTGAAGGGGCCAAAATTTGGCCCAAATCGCTCCAATATGGAACCCTGATGAGCTATGTTAAACTTCTATGTATTCATGTTGTTGTCTCCCGAGCATACATTTGGTCCCCTTCGTAGATTTCCGCTCAACAGTCTTGAATGGTACCTGACTATTCCTTTCTCCAAACAGAATTCCCAGCTCAATGATCGAACAATTCATATCAAAGGCGAATTTGAAGCCAGTAGCTAAGCTTCCATAGACGAAATCTTGATTCAGTACTTTTTATAGAGTGATAATTAATAATTATCGCACTCAGCATGTCTTTTTTTACCAGCAAGGTCACAAGATATGAACAATTAATTAACAGGGGCCTTAATTTAGAGGTTGTAAGTTAAGGGTCACTGAAGTCTCAAGCGAAAGATGTAATGCTGTATGGCAAATTGATATTCTTAGCAATGTTTCTGATGATACCAAATATCTGTCATTGTAATGTAATGTGCTCCTCCCATGTGTGATTAATTCTCCATCTCATCTGTCCTGCATTGTTCAGGTTGCATGAGTATGTTGCGGCCCATCGGCTCTTGTTACTGGTATCCCTTGGCCAACTTTGCTCTTGGGATATGTCATCATCATGTTTGTCCATCTCCATTCTCTCATTACCATCCCTGTCACAATGATGACGACTCACTAAATTGAGATGACAGGTGTATGTGCATTGAGTGATTAGTACAACTAGGGAGATCGCGTGACCTTTCTATACTACTCGTGGTGCATGTGCAGTCGACCCATTCTACTGTAGGGTGCAAGCCTGGCCCGTGGAATCTCAGGTAGTGAAACCCCCAGGTCTCTCGCCCCACCCTATCCTGCGCTACACCTGTGCGACCCGCTGTGCAGTGAGTAAAGCGGAGTAGGAGTAGGTGGAAGAGTCGGACACGCCACAGATTATACTAGGTAGATACAATGTATCCAGCTGTGTCAACATGCCTATAACTTACGGGACAAGAAGCTTCTATGCTAATATTTTATGCATATCATTTTCAGGCGAGATCTCCAGACATCAGTAAAATTCCTAGTGAAGAAGTTGTGGGTGTCACAGTGGTCTTACTGACCTGCTCGTATAAAAACAAGGAATTCATACGGGTGGGATATTACGTCAATAACGAGTACACCGACCCAGAGTTAAAAGAGAACCCGCCTACCTCACCTGTTTATGAAAAAGTAAGTATATGTATTTGAAGGAGATTGCTTCCTCATTTGCTTGAGAATGGGTGTGTGATATTTCTGTAGTAACCCCCGTACTTACACACATTCAGAGAACAAGTTTAACATCATGTCCTTGAATGACTGATATCCTGTTAGCAAATTCTATTTTGAACGTCATCTCAATTCAAATTAATGTCTTGTGGCATGATCCAATAATTTGTATATGGAGAAGTTGGTGGGGGGGGGGGGTGCTTGAGAACTATTTCTACTTGATTATATCTCTGTTTCCTTGCTTGCTTACAGTTGGCCGCAATATCCTGTGCTTACTGCCTCTCACTCAAGTCACAACAAGCATTTGTCACCTCCACATCCCCCTTTTCATCCTCGCGAGCCAGTGTATCAATCGATAGGTTACGATCGATACACTGGCTTGGTTAGGTACCGATAGCAGTTCTGGATATAAATAACTCGAGGGTTTTCAACTAAGCCGAACCAGTCAGTAAGTGCACTGAAGCAGCTCATCAGCCAATCCGCAGCGAGGTTTGAGTTATGACTGGTTTGATTTCATCGCCGGCCAGACTGCCTTTGAACTTATAGACTGAAATCGACATCGGGTGTCAAAGCGAAAACCACAGGCTTCAGATACTGATGCGCTAATTCAAAACATCCGCTTGGGATGAAATATACGAGATTGTGTAATAGACGCAACGACTCGAGAACTCATCCGAATCACTAAAAAGGTCCAGGCCAGGTAAACCCTCTGCAAGGATTTTGGGATTACCTGGACTTGTGCAGATGCCCCCTTTTTTGGATGAAGATATTGCTTTGATATGATTTCCTTGAAGCTAGCCACAAAAATGGTTAGATTGATCTGATTTTTCTGTTATACAACTTTTTCAGTTGCAAAGGAATATCCTGGCGACGTGCCCAAGGGTGACCCGCTTTAAAATTGACTGGGATGGCAGCTTGGCTGACGAGAACTGCCCCCCTGCCCAGAATACGGAATCTGAATCTAATCAAATGATGATGGAGCGAGGACCTGTGCCAGAAAACATAAAGGGTGTACTTGCCCAGGAGCAGAGTAACAGTCTAAATAATATGGAGACCAGTTAACAAGCCTGTGTGGTGGGTGTACCAAGTACAGTACAACTGCATGTGTGTGAGGTATCTGATGTTGACATAACAGCCTCACAGGGATCTGTATATCATGTAGATCTGTGTCAACATGGACAGCATTCATATCTTAGAACTGGCAGACTGGACACGTCTCTCCTTGTAGATATGTAACGAGGCTCTCGGTACAGATACCTGTGATTAATGGCTGCATGCATACAGGACTGCACAAGTTTGGTATCATTTCACTCTCAAAGGGGTTTTCAGTTAACCCTTCCAGATTCACGTACAGCAAGCCCTAGGTCGATTTTATATTATTTTCAAAAGGAAATGGAAAAAAAAAAGAGTACTACTTTAGAATTACAGCGAAGGTTGATTAATATCATGATGCGGCAGTACAAAATATAACACAGTGCAATCTGTCGACTGTGTTTCAGATACGGCTGATCTGGCTGGACTGACTGATGGAAGCACATGGCCTGTATGTGTGGACATTTGATCAGTCTAGGCATAGCAGTACATGTGCTGCGTTGTGGAACTTTCAAACTTTGAATGTTGAATCAGAATGGGAGATACAATCAGAGCTAAGTTATTGTTTTGCTTCCAACCATTAAATTTGAATCGCTCTGATATGAGAAATTCAAAGAAATTGTACAAATAAATATATATTCTCAGTTCTTATTTATTTCATTCTGGCCAGAAAGCTAAATGTTTGTCCTATTCAGGTCTTTTTTGGGGTGGGGTACTAGGGGGGTCATATTCAGCGGGAATAATTTCAGGGGTAGGGCACTGCTTGGAAACGCTACAAAATTCAGTAGATTATGTGAGTGGGGGGAGGGATGAGGATAATGTGCCATATTTAGTGGTGGAACTCTTGCCATTAATCTGTCATATTCACCGGGACTATCTACCATCAACATGAATCACTTTGCATAGTATCAATTTGAGTGATCTTTAGTGTATTACCTTCATACATGTATATATATTCTTTTCCTGGTGGACATTCCATAATATGATATGTTGTATTTAGTGCTAAAATGAATGGTGAGTTGAAATGAATAATAGGTGGTACTATTCAAGTAGTAATTCAAAATCATCTGGCCAAAACAATAACAGCCAGTCCTGTTGACATGAAGAGGGCTAAGTACCTCATTCTGGCAACATCGCCTTGTTACCCATTGTCCGGTTATTGTAGTCTGCCTGTCTGTCCATCTTCCTTATTAACAGACCCGTCCTTAAGCGCATTTGGTGTGGTAGCTCCATGCCCTTGTTGCCATGCTACTCCCTTTGTTTGTTCTCCCCATACCTAAGTAAAATATCTACCATGCCGTTATTTCCTGTTCGCGTGGAAATGGGCCAAAGCTCAGGTGACAATTGGTAAAACTTGTAATTTCTGGAAAAACAGCAACATCGTCTAGTTCTGATGAAGACAGTCCAAAAACAGCTGCAAACAGACAATGAGTATGAACAAGTTTAATATGAATCAGATGTGGACACTCTCTTTTGTCTCTGTTAATATGACAACAGTGAAACCCCTCAATATCAAAAGGTGGATTCTTACAGTTCAGTTCAGGCAATTTGTTGCTTCTGTGCACTGCTGTTTTATGCGCTGAAACATACACAATGAAGACATACAGCACCAACCACCTTGCTGGGGGTCTAAAAGTACCCCAGCCACCAGTCAGATTTTTGGATCGGATTCGGGGCCATCGCCGGAAGTGACATCATATATAGTAAAATAGATGTTTGCCGAATATTTCGATTACTTTTCAAGTCTGCATAATACCTCTGTTGACCTAGCATTGAAAATAATTATCTGGAGATTATTTTCCCTGTTTATCTGGACAGAGCATATGAAAAGTAGTTCGCTCCTGTGCAAAACTGAAGTTGTTGTTCGGCCGGATTCAAACTGAACCGTGTGTACGTGGGTTTTCCCCTATACATCATATCAACGTAGTAAAGGTCAACTTCCGCTATTGGAGGCAGGGATGGATAATGGAGCATGCGAAATGGAGCATGCGCTGTGGGGAGGATGATACAGCACAGGATATGGGAGCCTTACTAGACCCGCCCTCCTGGAACCGAGGGCGATTTCATATACAGGGTAAATTCACAGGCGGTGGCTTTGAAGGGAGACCCGTAAGTGACACAAAATTTGACACAAAGGTCAATGAGGAACCACTGGGTATATATAACAGGTCTATAATAATTTGTTGTAATATTGTTGTGGTTTCCTGGTAATAAAATATATGATTGAACCATATCAGAGGAGTTCATATGTTACACACATTTTGCCCCTGGAGACTGACCCAGTCACCACTTTGAAAATTTGAAATTTAAGATGATGGCGTCTTTGACAGCCAAATTTCATTGGCTGTTGGATCGAAACACCGCCTTGTCGGTTTCTATTCGATCCATAGTTCTGAATGCATTGGCACACGTTGACAGGTCACCTCGCAAAGTTTTACACGATGAAAGATGGAACTGTTAAATGGTCAATGGTCTTCATGAGGAAATTTGGGAAGCAGATTTTTCTCTCTCTATTACAGATTGACGAATGAACTTAGTCTTGCTCTGCATGTCCTGAGTTGTTGCCGTTTGGTCAGATGGGAGCAATAGTTTTCGAGCAATGTAGACAACAATAATATGATTGATGATACCTGTGGTGTGTAGAATTAGTAAGTTAATATTGTTTGTCTGGCCTGTTGAAACTGTTTGATTTCTCGTCCAATGTTTTACCGTATTTTGTAGGGCAGTGTAGTCTTTGAGCTAACACGTTAAGGTGTATTTTTGGTGAAGTGTTAAACTTGATGATATTCTCCATCAATGTATGTATCCAAAGGCAGCAAATCAACCATTGATGTGTGCTCCTAAGGTTGGATTTTTTGGACCCACCTCGGAATTTGATTAAATGCTGTGAGAATCTAGACTAACACTGGTAATGCTGAAAAATGAACTGAAATGTAGAACATTGATTGTCAAAATTGCATTTTTGTACAGTTCAGGTAGATGTTTTTGTTCTTCTCTTGATGCAACCAGGCACCGAAGAAATGCTCCTAAAGAACAAAGTTTAATTTTATTGTTGATCTTCGACATTTCAAAATGTTGTACGTGGTTTTGTGCGAAGATTTTTGTATGATTATTGTTTACCAGGATCAGGTCAGAAAATGCTGATTTTGATGTGAAGTGAAGGCATCCTGTGTAGATGGTTTTTTTTTACTCTGTAGTGTAAGGTTCAACATTCATCTCATTAAAATGAGAAAAAAATCATAAACATCAGGTTAACAATTGTGACAACCAGACCATCGATATGAAATGTTTGTTGTAGGTATCAGGAGTTCTGAGATATTCATACATGTATATAGTAATCCCTCTAATAATTCAATCCCCCTATCAAAATTCTATCACCGTAATTTTAGAGACAAATTTCAATAGGCTGTTCTAATAAATTTGATCACTCCCTAAAATCATTGAAATAACGAAGAAATAATAATTATCTGCATGATTTTTGGCCATTTTGTCAACTTCTAATAAATTTGATCATCCCCAGATTTATGGTGGTACATTTCACTCTCTGTGATTGAATTACTAGAGGGATTAACGTATAACGTGCCTGTATAGACCTTTCTGGAAAGGATAGGATTTCCCCTCGGAATCCCTGTCGCTCTTCGAAATCAAAGGTATGAAAATGTGCTTCCATTTTAGTAATGGCCTCCGTTGCACTTGTACCAAAGGTTTGTGCAATTATTGTTCTAAATTACAGGTTTAGGAACAGTTCCAGAATACTTGTTTGAAAAACTTATTTTATTAAGGGGTATATCTGTTCTACATATGAACCGATAGCTCTTGTATACATGTACATCATATTTAATATTCTAGAATAATTAAATAATTACTATTATTTTTTATTATAATATTATCAAACTAAATAAAAACTAATTATGAAGGCCTTTCGTACGTACAGGAAGTTCCTACACCAAGTCTGAATTGGACTATAATCAGGGTTCGAAATTAACACCCTTTTACTTGCCCTGAGCAAGCAAAATTTGCTTGGGACAACCCGACCACAGTGATACTGCTGCCCAGGCATAAGTAGCAAAAAGGAAAGAAAAAATACGAAAATCACATCCTCTGGCTTTCTGGAGTCCATGATATTTCATAAGAAAGGGATGAAAATAATTTTTGATTACTTTCACCAAGGAGTGACAGTTGTTTACTTCAAGGTAGAATGTGGAAAGTTATCCTTGACCAATTGTTTAATTGCTGTTGTTTTTGGATAGTTACATAAGGGGAGATAACTTGATATTTAGGACATGCCATGAGCACATATTTTATTATCTCCCCTTATAAGAAATCAGTTGGGTGCCAGAAGCTGCATTGGTTGGATGTAGCTCTCTCCTTGTAATTTCTTGGACAAAACTTATTATCCTGTTCCTTAAAATGAGAATTTCATGCATTCTTTTTGCTACTTTTTATACGCCCGCCAAAAGGCGGACGTATTATGTGATGGCGGGTTCCGTCCGTGTGTCCGTCCGTCCCTCGTGTCCGGTCTATATCAGGGACAGTTTTCTATCTACAGTTCTAATTTTTGGTGAGTGGATACCCTACGGGGAGACGATGTGTCGCGTACCAAAATGAAGGTCAAGGTCAGAGGTCAAAGGTCACTGGCATAAAAAACAGGAAATCACTGAAGTGTTCGTGTCCGGTCTATATCTGAACGTTTTCTATCCACAGTTGCAATTTTTTGTGAGTGGATACGCTAGGTGGAGACGATGTGTCGCGTACCAAAATTGAGGTCGAGGTCAAAGGTCAAAGGTCACTTGCCTAAAATCAGGAAATCATTGATCGTTGACAATTTTCTATCTACAGTTCTAATTTTTGGTGAGTGGATGCCCTAGGGGGGAACGATGTGTCGCATACTAAATGTAGGTCAAGGTCAAAGGTCAGTGTGACCGAAAAATCAGGAAATCATTAAAAAATTTGTGAGTGGATTCAAATAGGGGGAAATAAAGTGTCGCATACCAAAATGTAGGTCAAGGTCAAAGGTCACTGTGACCCCAAAATCAGGAAATTATTGAAAATAACATTTTTTTGTGGTAGTAGATATATTAGGGGGACACAGTGTGTCACATATCAAAATGTAGGTCAAGGTCAAAGCTCAAGGTCACTGTGACCCCAAAATTGTGAAATTGTTAAAAATCATTATTTTTTTAGTCCATTGAGAAATTACGGGTAGCCATTTTGTCATGTACCAAAATTTAGATCCAGGTCAATAGTCAAGATCACTGTGACCCCAGAATCAAGGTCAAAGGTCAGTGTGACTAAAAATCAGGAAATCATTAAAAATTACTAATTTTTTGTGAGTGGATTCAATGGGGGAAATAAAGTGTCGCATACCAAAAATTAGGTGAAGGTCAAAGGTCACTGTGACCCCAAAATCGTGAAATTTTTAAAAATCATGATTTTTTGTGTCCAGTGAGAAATTACGAGGAGATGGTTTGTCATGTACCAAAATTTAGGTCAAGGTTAATCATCAAGGTCACTGTGACCCCAGAATCAAGAAATCTTTGTAAATTACTTTTTTTGTGTCAGTAGATACATTAGGGGGACATGATGTGTCACGTACCAAAATGTAGGTCAAGTCCGAACGTCAAGGTCACTGTGACCCCCAAAATCATGAAATTCATAAAAATCATAATTTTTTTGTGTCCATTGATACATTGAGGGAAGACGATGTATCGTGTACAAAAATTTATGTCACGGTCAAGGACGAAGACGAGGTCATGTAATGCGATGTTGGGTTCTGTCCATTCATCCGTTAACATTTGTTGTCCATGCGATATCTCTAGTTTCAAGGTATGGATTGGTACCATACTTTGAGTATACCTTACTCGCGGGGCAAAGAGGAGCCATACATCAATTTGTCAAAGGTCAAGGTCACAGTCCCCCAAAACTGAATCAAGTTTAGCTGACTATATGTGTTAGGTTGGAATATTTTCTCTCCTACATGTGGCATTTGTCCTGTGGAGTTGCCTGCCATGTTTGAAACAACAGCTACATTTAGTTAAACTGTTGTGTGAAATAAAAACCATACATTTTCTAATTTAACGGGGAGAGGGGTCCTTTATGACCTTCATACCTGTTTTAATATTAACTAAAAAACAAAGGTTTACTTCATCACTTTCTTCTTCCTTCCTGAAAAATTTTCTCATCTGAGAGAAATCCATTTGCAGGAAAACTACTATTTTCTTGTGTTTGACTATTGTCGATTTCAGTGTGGGATATGTGAGCTCTCGGCTCTTGTTCCAAGGTCAACTAGTTAACAAGAGTTAAGCTCATTTTAGTTTATCATTCAATATAAGATGTGATATATGTTACATTCTCTGAAGCACAAAATTTTAGACCTTCTCTGGATTGCAAGCTACCAATTGGAATCAATGCTATTAAACAACCTTGAAATTTGGACCAATGTAATTCCAGATATACGGGCGTATATTGAAGCCCCTTGGGCTCTTGTTACTATTATTCCTCAAACAGAATTAAAACAAGGCATAAATCGGTTCTATTCTGATTTTCTTTATCCTTAGTTCAGTGACAATCATTCTAATTTTCAGTTTCTGTTAGAACTGGTTTTAGATGGAAAATAGCTACCGATAAATAAAAGGGATATAGTTACTTGACGCTATCAGAAAGACAACTTTTGAGGCCTAGTATATGAAAATGAAATGTAAATTGAAGGCTAAAATGATTTAAAAAAAAGAAATTATGCAAGTGATTTATTTTTGGGACAACCATGCACACTGTCAAAAGTGATTGCCTATTGGCAACAACTCAAAAAACTTAATTTCGAGCCCTGATAATCCAGATACTCCAGATACTCCAGGAACACTTGCATTTTTTTGGTAAGCTTATTCATCAGTGTTGTCTATTGGTGTATTTCGATTATGAGAACTTTTCCAGTTCAAACAATTTCGTATAAAGCCAGTAAAAAATAATATTTTGTCATCATCTGTTAACCCGAGAAGTGTGGCAAGCAGCCAGATTTTATATTTTATTATGTAATAGTCTTGGCACAAGGTATTCTGTACAAAATGCAGTGAAGCCAGCTGATGTTTTGTTAATATAATTTGCAAAATCCACATGTATTTAAATGGACAACAAACTACTTTATCTTGTAGACCCTGATTTACTCTCCATGTATGTCAGCACAAGTAGCTGGGATAAAAATGTGACTCAGATATTGCAAAAAAAAAAGGATGGTGAGAGATGTCAGTACACGTAGCTGGGATAAAAATGTGACTTAGATATTGCACAAAAAAGGATGGTGAGAGAATTTGGGCGGACAATAGTGATAAATGAAAAACTTTTTAATGAGCCTAATGGAAGAAAAATTTAAAGGGAAGTCAAATCCTCCCTGATTGGTAATGATTTCAAGGAGAGCCACAGCAAACAAATTATGGCAGGTGTGAAGGTACAAGACTGCCGTCTACCCTCCCTCTCTGAGATGCATGCCTTCCCCTCATTGGCAGACCCGTTTGTATGCATATCCGGGATAAGAATACATATTCAATGGAAACAATGATTCAGTGTTTCACTGTTTGTTTGTTGAAAAGTCAGATTTTCAATGTATCTGCTTCCCATTTCAAACATTCAAATTTGCCTCTTCCCTAAAAGGGTCATATGGGGGTTGACATTTTTCAGTGTTTTTCTTCTTTTTATTGGGCCATTTTTCATGTTTTCAGTATTTTGCCTGGCATATACACAGAAGTGCAAGGGGGTGAAAGTCTGCCTTTCAGGGAATATTTAGTGGTAAGGTACTGTCAACCAATCATAAAGGATTTCACTCCCCTTTAAATACACAATTCTTGGCTTTCAATAACTGTTTCAGGCTTTGAATAACTGTTTCAGGCTTTCATTAACTGTTTTCAGGGTTTGTTTTGTCTTTATATGATATTCATAGGAGAGCTACTCGGGTGAATAAACAGGTTAATGATGATGATGATGTGTTCTAGTTTTGAATTTTGCTAATTTTTTGCTGTAATTTTAGTTGGAAGAGTGGTAATTTTCATCGCATAATTTCAAGACCCTATTGAATCTTATTTTGTGGATTATAAAACAATTGAAGTTTATAGTTTTGTATTAGCATTCCTGTGGTTTCAGTCTTCGACTCTATCTCCTGAAAGTATATTCGAACATACCTCCAGTCCGTCTCAATGTTATATCATTGCACCGAATGTGGTGTTGAATTTCCGATAAACATCGGCGAACACTTGCAGTGCTGTGACGTTGTTGGCTGGCGGGGATAACTGTAGGTCGATACTTCATGTAGGAACTATTGTCTGGGTCTTTGTGTCGTTGAAAAGGTACAGGTCTAGACACATTGTTGTCCCCAGACTTGGCTATTCTATCCCAGACTTGGCTATTGTATGCATTGTCTCGTGATTCTTACATAAAGTAAGAACCTAACTGTAGTGATCGCGCGCGAAATGTATACTTTCCCGCAGTTTGCAACAATGTTCGCATTGACCAGCAGGGATGTGACGCCTCCTTCAAAAATTGTTTTGATCAATGTGGAAAGCATACACTAACATATTTCCACCAATTTAATAGAATTTCGTAATAAATATTCGATTGTGCATGTCCGAATCGAAATAAAGACCTCGGAAGTCGGTTTCAAATTTCCGAGATAAACACCAGTTGGCACTCGTCCAGCAATTTAGACTGCTGGACTCGTGCCAACTGGTGTTTAGCTGGAAAATTTGAAACCTCTTCCTCAGTCTTTATTTCTTAATTAAAGGAGAACTCGCCTGCATGACTCTACATTTCCACCTGTTTTCTTTGTGAATTGGCCGGTTTTATGGAAATAATCCATTTTAAGTAGGAAATTAGACCGGTTTTTATTTCGTGCTAACCAATTGTAGGGCGCTGCCATGAGATATGGATATTTCATTAAGAAATTATGGGGAGCCGTTTCATCATGTACCGAAATTTAGATCCAGGTCAATAGTCAAGGTCAGTGACCCCAGAATCAAGAAATCTTTGAAAATTACTTTTTTTGTGTGTCTAGATACATTAGGGGGACATGATGTAGCACATACCAACATGTAGGTCAAAGCCGAAAGTTGAGGTCACTGACTCCCAAAATCATGAAATTCATAAAAATCATGATTTTTTTTGTGTCCATTGATGCATTGAAGGAAGACGATGTGTCGTGTACCCAAATTTAGGTCAAGGTCAACGGTCAAGTTTACTGATCCCAAAATCAGGAAATCATTAAAAATAACTTTTTTTCTGCCAGTACGTAGATACATTAGAGGGACATGTGTTACATACCAAAATGTGGGTCAAAGGTCAAAGTCAGTTACTGTGACCCCAAAATCAAGAAATCATTAAAAGTCACATTTTCATATGCCTGTCGAAAACGAAGTTGTGTAATGCGATGTTGCATTCTGTCCATTCATCCATTAACATTTGTTGTCCATGCGATAGCTCTAGTTTCAAGGTATGGAATGGTACCAAACTTTGGGTATTAGCTTACCTTACCCGCATGGCAGAGAGGAGCCATACATTTTGAGATCAATTTGTCCAAGGTCAAGGTCACAGTCCTTCAAAACTGAGTCAAGTTTAGCTGACCATATGTGTTAGGTTGGGATATTCAGAGTTTTCTCCTCTACATTTATATGGCATTCGTCCTGTGGAGTTGTCTGCCATATTTGAAAGAGCTACATTTAGTTAAACTGTTGTGAAATAAAAAACCATACATTTACTAGTTTAATGGGGAGAGGGGTCCTTTATGAACTTCATACCTGTTTATTAACTCAAGAACAAAGGTTTACTTCATCACTTTTTTCTTCCTTCATAAAAAACTCGTCTGAAAGGAATCCATTTGCAGGAAAACTACTATTTTCTTGTGTTTGACTATTGTCGATTTCAGTGTGGAATATGTGAGCTCTCGGCTCTTGCTTCAAGGTCAACTAGTTACCCATCTTCACCAGCCAAGTCAACTACATCGCAAAGCTCTCTACGCTGCCTTGACATTCTTGGCTGGTGGCAGAGGAGTACTGCTCTGCGCCACCTAGCGGAAGTTTTAACGATGAGCGACTTTTTGCCTCCAGGAGTTGTTCCCCTTCAATTTCAAGTCGACCACACGTAGGGCGATTCGTTATCGTTCGACCGTGCAGCGCGTCCCAAAAGCTGATTCAACTGATCAGAACACCGAAAGTGGCCGTGAAAATGCTTCTCCTGTTTTTTGTTTCGGCAGAATTTCCCCACACATTCGACACAGCTCGTTATTAGTGGGGACCTCCATACAGGTAATCAACTGCTACCCGTACGTAACGCGCATTCTGATTGGATGCAGCAAGCCGTCTCTGCATTCCACTCATCGATGAGGATTCACGTTTCAACTTTACTAGAGAAGTATGCCAAGGCAATGTACAGAGCAACGTGATGTACGTCGACTTGGCTAGAGAAGATGCTAGTTACCAAGAGTTAAGCTTGTTTTGATTGTCAGATTCTTCAATCCAGTCTAGTGAAGCCCCTTGGGCTCTTGTTTACATTTATTATTAAGCAAACCTTGTTTTTTCTTCTATTTTCTTTTCTCTTAGGTAGGTTACTATTAAATGACATCAAAATGACGATTTTAGCCACCAGAGGGTTTTTTCTGGAAGTTTGAAAACTCTGTAAACTTTTTTTTCATGATTTTTTTTCTCAATTTTTGCTAAACTTTTACTGGTCACGAAAGTTCAAAGCTCTGGCCATATGTTCATGGATATTTTTCAAAACACAAAATACTTCGCGAGATAATGGAGCAATAAAATAAAATAAAAACGGCATAATTTTTCAAGAAATGTTCAGTTTGTACCTTTGGCTGGAATCCTGGGAAAAGGGGTGAATTTGGACACGCTAAAAATAACCGATATTACCTGGGAAATGTCAATATTAGATGGTTATGATCGAAAAAACACAAATTTTACGAAATCGTGAAGCCACATACCAAATTAAAGCTGATTATAACATTTCCTGATACCAAGATTTGTCTTCCTTTGGTCCAATTTTCAAATTTACTCCTAGGTGATGGAATGAGTCGTAAATGGCTCTAATGGTTTTATTTAGTGTCTGGGTGTCCGAAACTGCCTCGCATAAAGCATGTTTTCACCCGACATCGCATAATTAGTGCTTGTCCGAATTGACTCCAACACCTGGAGTTATTTCGGACGATTTAAGACTTAATTAGCTTAATGAATACTTATCCGATATGGACTAAATTTTAAGAGCTTAAACGTAGAACATCATTATACATCTGTGCCAGATATGGTCACACACTGTAAAAAAATTAAATGTGTGGATGAGAAAAACCTTCAAATCCATCCGAATACACCCCAGTTTACAGTACCTAATAAGATAGTTTCAATTCGCCAGGAACTTTTGTGACATACCCACGCTCAGTTTTTATCATTTCCCTTAAAAACGCTTCCATAAATATAAATAATTGTAGCATTATGAAAATATAAATCTCATTTCTGTATCTTCAGTTGTTTTCTTGTAATGTTTAAAAGAAAACGTGAAAACAATCTTTGGCGAATTCCGGGAGCCGAGCGGAATATTCTGTTATAGGCTGACTGATACGCGTTTGTACGGTATACTCTGTATAAGGGGAAAAAAGTGGGATATTGCATTGAGGAAAATGAGAAATACTGGGTGAAATTTCCATGGCACTGGATTTATGATTTCGGGAAATAGGGTGAAATATTAAATGTTGAGTGAATGGGGAGGATGAGTGGCTATTGGGAGATTTAATTATGAGTGTCCAGTGTGATAATTAAGTTGCCACTAAGAATCGATCCGGGAATTAAGAGAGAATGAGGGGGCTTGACAGATGGAAATATTATGTGATACGTCTGTAGTTATGGGAATTAAGAGAATGTATATTGTTTAATAGGAATGTGGGGATTAAACATTGTCTATGTGACACTGTTAAGAGGGATCATGTGTAGGGCGGGTTGGGGGAAACGGGTTGCACGGCGTGTTCGCACGACCTGTGCCCATCGCGGTGCGATGGAGTGCCCAAGTACATCCATCCATCCATCCACTGACACGTTAAAAGCTGCTGACACACAGCACACATGTAAATCTGAATATAATCGAGAAAAACAGCAGCAAATATGGTGAGTTTTCCTGGGGGGTTTCCCCCTAATATATACCATTAATAAAATGAGATGTTATGATAGAACTAGGGACAGGTTTGTTGTTGTTTTTTTTGGATATTTAGAAAAATGACCACCTCTTAGCTGAATGAATGTGATTGTGCCGATGATACAAAGTAATGAAGATTGCGTAAAGCAAAAATAAAAATTTGGAGGGGGCACCCGGGATCGAACCGGGGACCTCTCGATCTGCAGTCGAATGCTCTACCACTGAGCTATACCCCCAGCACGGGAGCAGCAGTGATTTTAACTGTGATAATAGTGTTGGTAAGGAAAGGTGATGGAACGCAATAGTAATTATAATTATTCTATTGCAGTTGACTAATTTGTGCATACGGAAATGGAATATATTCATTTATTGGCGAAATGACAGGTTCTATACCCTGTGCCAACGCGCACTTGCCGTCCGACCGTTGCTACTGGCAACGCTTTCAAAGATGGCGACCGCTAGTGACAACGTCTTCTGAGTTCGGCGTGTGAAACATCAAGATTTGACCGACTAAGACGCATCCACTGGACGGTTTGTATGATTGCACCATTCACTAATTAGTTCCTGTTTTAATAAAGTTCCTTGTCAAAATGGTCGAAGCTTGGTTTGTAGGACAACGTGTATTCCAAACCCCAAAATAATTGTGACTGTTCTTGTTTTTGTGATTGTTGTACGGTGCCTAATCGTATAGCCTAGCCTACTTAAACATGAAAACTGAATCCAATTTTTTATGATGACACTTTCTTGGTACAGTCGAAGGAGTAGTATTTGTGATATTTTCAAGGTCTGGATTATATTTCAAAATAGAGGACGTGTTACAGAGTATTTTGAGAAAGTGGTATGAAAATCTTATGTTATGCCTGAAGAAATTGACATTGCATGTGCAGCGCTTTTAGTTCCCGGACTTGTGTAAATAAATATTGAGCATGCAAGCAAATAACCCAACAATGAAGTGAATACACCTCACAATTTAGTCTATCCAAATTATATGCTATTCGCTAAACAGACCAATCCAAATCTTTCTGGACAGATTGTGGTTGTGGGTTATGAAGACCCCAATTTTCAACACTCGCACATTGTTACCCTTTCCTGTGAAGTCCGCGTTTGTTACTATTTTCATGTGTTCGCATACTGCATGTAATCTATTTTCAGAGCAGGTATGTGTCAAGTATAAATTTACATTTTTGTCATATTGTGAACTGAATAAATCCATCGGATCTTGTCCAGATAGTGAGGTATTACTGGGGATTTTTGCTGGGAGAATATGGAATAAGCTGCTACAAAATACAGAAAAGAAAGGTTACCATACCGGTATCAATATTGGTGAGGGTGATAAAGTTTTAGCCAAATAGTTGACAGTGAACTTAAACAATTTCTCAAATTTATGTTGATGTATCTGTTCATGAACAAAGATAAATTTGGGAAATGGTTTAAATTTATTGTCAACCATGGAGCTAAAAAATTTGCATAGAAATCCACTGAGATATAAGTTGGATTATTTCTTAAATTTTTTTCTTCATCAAAATGAAAAAAATACCGCTGTAGAGGTCGGCTAAAGTTGTGAAATATTTAATTGGAGAGCTGGTGTTCTCTGTGCGGGAGTCAGAAATTGACTGAGTGTTTACAAACCAAGTCTATGACTGCCGATTCACAGAGGTCAAAATAAAATGTAGTAGTTTGAGGCTTCCATTTATTAAATGAAGTAGAAATTTTGCAGGACAGCCCGATCTGAAGTTCTTTTTACATGTAACTAGAGATCATCTTGACATATCACCGAGAGTTTAATATTTGGTCATGAGCAACCATACAAAAATATAATTGCCACCAATATCTGATTCAGTTCCCATGAAGAAAAGAGGTGTATGGACAATTTCCCCACCCAGACATTTCCCCACAGGACATTGGTCTCACCTGAACATTTCCTTATCTGGACATTACCCACCTAGGACATTTCTCACCTGGACATTTCCCCACCTGTATATAATTTAATGCAGTGTTTTTTACTAATATGGAAATTATTTGTCGAATGTTTCTTTTTTTTTTGAGGAAAAACAAACAAATATGACATTTTGATCAATATAATTTTCTTCATCATACTATTATCGAACCAGTTATATAGCAGAAATTTGTATTGCTGAGTTAAATGTAACTCTCTCTCACTCTATTGTCAAACCACCAGAAAAATCCACAATACTGTATTTAAAGATGATATATTAATTAAAAAAACAAAGTGAACCTATATAAAAAAAAAATTCAGTATAATTTTTAGAAATATCACCAGTATAACTATAAAAAAATGTGAAATAGAAAACGGAAATATGTTTTCTTCACTATTTTATTGATACTTTTCAAGACAAATACAGTTATGTCCCATTGAGCTACTGTAATTTGCTGGTTCGATAATATTACAATAAAACATATGTTGAACAATTTATTATAGTGTTTATTTCTTCATAAAATACATACCCAAGAACAATTTCTATCTTAGTTAAAAAAAAAACACTGCATCAAATTATATAGGGGTTGGGTAATGTACAGATGGGGAAAATGCCTTAGGTGGGGAAATGTTCTTCTGGGAAATGTCCAGGGGACCATGGGGAAATGTAGTAGATTTGAAAGATACTAATCTGTGTGTGACATATCTAGAGCAAATGATTTTTAGTAACATGATTTTTCTTACATTGAAATTTTGCTCAACATCAGTTGTTGAACAAGTAGACATGATTTCGATTTTGATTGCAGAATTTCATGAAAATCCATCCAGATTCAAAGTAGATTGCCATTCACTCCAATATTATATTTTAGGCACAATGATGTTGCATGGGCTTGTACAGACTGGCCATTATGACTTCATGAATAAACATACCAATTGTCTATGTCTTTCAAAAAATCATGACAAAAATAATCTGCGCCACTTGGCCGAAAATCCCTAGAAAGGTGACACACTTTGATACTGGATGGGTTGACGGTGCCCTGATGGATTTGAATCCTCTTTGTCAAGGCTGAGATGGCCAAGTATTGGTTTAGAGTGCTTGCATTCACTGCTGGCAATTTGATGCCAATTCTGAGGATGCCACTGTGGGTACCACAGGCCCGCAAAACAAGAGTTTTGGGGGGTGTGGGCGCCCCGGCGGTGGTATTAGGGTGAAGTATCGAAATATGGGGCCTCTATATATAACCCCATGCTTTATATAAATTCACATCAAGGTGTGAAACGGACTTTGGGTGAATCAAGAAATAAACGGTTTACCGCCAAACAAAATACATCAGCATATTCTACAAGTATCACTTTATATATTCCCGTCATCAAATTAGTAAATTTGCGCAATTTTTTACCTTTGCCGGGCGATTCAAAATCCAACATAACTGTCCATCCATCTAGGAACAGTTAGATTATGGCGGGCTTGGTTCTCAATTCTGATTGGTCAGTCGCGACAGCTGATCAGTGTGTGACCTCTCTTGCCGGAGGCGTGTCGCGACTGACCAATCAGAATTGAGAACGAAGCCCGCCATAAACTCACTGTTCCTAGACGGATGGACAGTTACGTTGGATTTTGAATCGCCCAGCAAAGGTAAAAAATTGCACAAATTTACTAATTTGACGATGGGAATTATAAAGTGATACTTGTAGAATATGCTGATGTATTTTGTTTGGCGGTAAACCGTTTATTTCTCGATTCACCCAAGTCCGTTTCACACCTTGATGTGGATTTATATAAAGCATGGGGTTATATATAGAGACCCCATATTTCGACACTTCACCCTAATACCACTGCCCACCCCCCCCCCCCAAAACTCTTGTTTTGCGGGCCTGTGGTGGGTACAAAGCCTTACAGGATTCGCCCATCCAGCACTATATGTGTTTTACCAAAAAAATAATTGTCCTCCTAAAAATAATTGGATATAAATGTTTCCCACTTCCTAAATGGCATATATGAAAATGAACTTCAAATCCTGTGAGTTACAAGAAAATTGCGGAAATAAGTCAGAGGATTTCGTTTGATAGACATGCCAGCTAAAACTATTAGGACCAGCAGGCCAAAGACTTTTGCAATAGATCTAAAGCAAATTTTTCCCGCATGTTAGGATTCAATTAACATGGTGACATGGTCCGACTGTAAATGGGACATACGTCGAAGCCGACTCATCATATGATAAAAATAAAATTAATTCTGAAAATTAGATGTTTACCTGTTTCCATACAATCATCAGAGAATGACATTTTAATAGTGCTGCTGATGTGCAATGCACTGTAAATTCTATAAATGAAAGAGAACAATGCAGTGATGGTTTGCCTATATTTCTCATACTTTTTCCTATTGTAGACTGGAGTCATGTCTGATGGAGACAGTAAGGATGTATCTAACAAGGAGCTGGACAATGCAGCTGAGGAAAAAGAACAGGTAATCTCCATACACTATTTAGGCAAAAATAAAAATAAATAAATATGTCTGTTTCCAGATACCCTACCTACACTAAATAAATGTTGCCATCCCATAAAGTGAACATATCTACAAATGAATAATCATGCGCATTGATTTATGAAGATAATGTCTTCAGGGGTTATTCTAGCCCCAAATTGTTCATAAACTCAATTTCAAAATTTTGAAAACTCAATTTTTTGCGCAAAGAAATCTACAAAACTCAATATTTTTGCCTTTTTCATCAAAAAAATGATGAAACTCAATTTTTTCAAGTTTTTCATTGCACCAATTACAGAACTGAGGTTGGTCATATGTTTGGTCATATGTTTACGACACATCTTCAGAAACCAACAAATACTGACAATTCTATTTACATGAATTATATCACAGTGGCCCAAACCATGGCAGGGTGCCGTGTATCATCCAACAATTGAAGGGGACATTAGCACGACGTGTCTTCAACAACATATAGAACTGCTGCTGCATTGTCGATCAAGATATAAGCTTCGGCCTAAGATAGTTAGCCGTTCACTTGTTACATGCATGTTTTGTGCACTCCGGTACAACCACACCAAACCACAGTACGGCTGTTGTCAGTTAATAGGTAACTTGTTAGCATGACCTCATGCTAAAACATACATGCTAGATGCTATAATTATTAATTATTGAAGCTAAATATTTTACCGTTAACAGAGAAGATTGTGATCGAATATATAACCTGGCAACATTCCTGTTTTACAGATTTATACACTCTGAAATCTCTCATAAATATCGCCAGAAAAAAAATATTTATGAAATAATTATTCTCTAAAGAGACATTTTAAGTTTGCTTTACTTTAATTGAAACATTATGTAAATAATTATGGTAGACAGTAAAACTCAAATGCACACACATTGTGTAAACAGAAATCAAGGGAAAAAACTCTTACTTGTGACCAATATTAAAGATAACTGCAGAATTTATTACCCGAATTTTCAACGTAAGGAGTCCCCTCTTATTGAAATCTTCTTTTATTTCTTTTACACTGACTGAAGATAGGGATTCTCTGTCCACGGCGACGAATTTTGTATGCCCGTCGTCCTCAAGCTATGAGTATTCGTCGACACTCTGTGTTGTTGTTGTTGTAGGGAGTGAAGCGCTTGACCACTTCGCTCAAAAGCGTTTCATCAGATAAATGGATGGTTAAATGAATTGGTTGATGAGGAAACAACTGACCCATAAACTAAAACCACGATGGCTTTGGTACGCGACCGTCAAAAGTGCCGAAGTTAAAACTTTACTGCCACGTGCTTGACACGAGGGAATCCTCGCTAGAAAAGGACTGTGCCTCGTTTTGAAACAGGGCTTTCCCCAAGAATGTGAACCAAGATGGCGGCTCTTCAGTCGCCTTCGCGCTGACTCGCGCTGTGACGGTTCATTCGTTTTACTTAGATTTGCTTACTTATTTCTTTTACGACCAATAATTACTGATAATTAAAATACATGCGGCATTATTTATTCCAAAATATTGATGCGGGCGGGTCATGCGAAACAACCTATCAACTGACAACCGGTATGTTGTGGGAAAACGGCAAAAATCGGCAAACGGCAAAAATCGCAAAACTCAATTTTTTTTATCAAAACTCAATTTGCAATTTTCTGCAAAACTCAATATATATTGTTTTTCATCGTGGTAACCACGATGAAAAAACGGCTAGAAAAACCCCTGGTCTTGTGGATTCGGCTGTCATTCAGCTACGAGAGACCTGATCAAACTGAAGCTAAGTATGCTAGGAGAGATATCACAGCATAGCACTAGCTTTTCCAGGAATGGACTAACAAGTGAAGGGAGGTTTATTGGATATCCAGTAATATCTTCTCTGTAGGTATTATGTTTATAAAGTCAATTTGTGAATAATATATCTGTGATGTGTTTACAGGACACTGCGAAGAGAGCAGGTGCTTCCCCTAGCAAGAGTCCAACTCGCAGTAAAAGTCCTCCCAAGTCGCCCACTCCATCCCAGAAGAGCACAGGAAGTAAGGCAGCGAGTAGTAAGTCTGGCAGTAAGCCAGGCAGTCCTGCTCTCAGTGTGAAGAGTGGTGGAAGTAAGGGTAGTGCCAAACCAACTGGGAGCAAGGCAGGCTCCAGGACCAGTGGCAGGTCTGCTCAGAAACGTACGTCTCAATATATTGCTCTCCATCAAACATCTGAGATCGTTTGAACATGCTGATTGCTATGAAATATTTGGCAAACAAATAATCCTATATTGTTTTTGAGATATTCAACTGACAGAACTTACTAATAATTGAAGAATAATTAATAAACTGAATTATTAAAGCTTAAATAGTAATAGATTGCATTGATTAAATTAGGAGTTAGTGTAATTTATCCTGGCATTGTCAGAAGCTGTCCTAATAATATATTATTTCAGCCAATCGTTATTTCTTAAATCTGCTTTATTACTGGTGGGTCTCTTGACTAGTTGTGAGCAACGAATGAATATACTCTGAAAACTATAGAAAGAATGAAAGAGTTCTCTAGCCACGAGTCCATCCCAGATCTTAGTTACCACTGTGACAGCATAGTTACATTGACCAACTCCTTCATACAAGATATTTGCAGTAGCACCCTCCATATATACAGAACACTTATAAACTAAAATTTGTTGATAGGTGCCTCGGCCAAGACCATGTCCACGGAGGGTGAAGAGAAGAGCAAAGCAGAAACCCCTGCTCCTGGGAAACCTAACATCAACAAGGCCGTCTTTCCTGAAGGGGATGGCAATGAAGGTAACAGCTGATACATTTCAATAGGAATTCTTGCATCAACACAATAACAATGGACGGATTCTGAGCAAGTTTCCTGGGCAGAGTAGCCCAGCTATGGGAATTGTTAAATCTCATTTCTCCCTGTGCTATATATGGGAAAATATTACTGCAATTACACCTGATATACACATGCTCATGTGCTTATATGTTGGCCTTCTAAATCAGGCCTGGCGAACTCCCCACTCGCGCACCACAGTTCCTTGTCCGTCCAGCCATCTATTTCTGTGTGTTTGGGGCCAATTCCGTGTACATGGACCAGAAATCCTGGTGCTTGCTCCATCCAGTCCTTGCTCTCTTGAAATATTCCATGTGCTCTTAGAAATTTCCACCAATATCTGGAGTCTTTCTGGGTCTGCTTGACCCGAATATTGATGATGGAAATAGCTGGAGATTCGGGCATTGCATCACAATGCCTCATTGCATGGAGATCGATGTTCTGGATCGCTCGGTGGAAAGGCCGAACTGACTCTTGGGGAGAACTGGCACGATTGTACAGAACTTTGTCTGTGGCTGTAGAATACTTCACGAGTGCAAGGATTGGATGGGGCGAGCACCAGAATCTCTGATTTGTGCATATGGATTTGGCCCTGAGCACACGGATATAGATGGATGGAGAAGAAACTAAGATGCGTGCATGGAGAAGTTCGCTATAGGTCTCTAAAGCCTTAAAATCTCAAGGACTATTTTGTCATCTGGAAGTTGAAAATATACAATTTATCACTAGCTTGCCATGTATGAAAATGTGAACGAATGGGAATTAATGTTGTACAGATTCCTGCCAGAAGCTTCAGAGTGACACACAGTGGACGATGTCCAGAGTCTACTTTAGACCTTTCTAATTGAGTAATTATTTATTATAGCTGATTTGCAGTCAGTATGCAATATTTTATCAGGGGGCACTTTCCTGATAGGACAGTTCTCAGTTCTGCTTATTACACACATCAATTCCTCAATGTCCGTTACCTATATGATGTGATATTTAGTTTTCATTCATATTTTTATAAATTTGTCAGTTATGAGAGCCAGGTATATAAAAGCTGCTGGACATCCAATCAACTGCAAGGGTCAATAATTCATCAACTCTGGTCCCATAGGCGTGTATGACATGTCCTCATCCATCTTTAGGTTACTGAGCACCTCCAGCTGATGGAACCAAACTGGGAATCACAAACTTGGTTGTCTTTATTCTGAAGATGTTTTTCTTGTTGGATGTGATTTGTATCCAGTTCAGCATTGATTGGCGATATTTGATAATGTTCTTGTGATGGTCAGGTGGTTTGATTGCGGGCGCCATACCCCTGTTCCTCACCTCCAAGACCCAAGAGATTGTTGGGGTGCGTTGTGATGAGGATGTCACCAAGGACAAACCTTTCAAACTGATCAAGAAACAGGCCATTCTGGATGATCTGTTCAAGAGGGCCGGAGTCAGTGACTTCAATCCTATCAAAAAGGAGGTCAATGTGAGTATACTCGCTACTTTCCTCCATCGTCACAAAAGACACGACTATTCTATCCAGGAAAATTAATCATGGCAGAATTAGACTCGTTGCATCAGAGTGGTATATTAGACACTGGAAAACTAGATCCTAAAAGGACATTTATTATGAATAATTCAATACTTCTTTTCAAAACTTATGTTTTACAGAAGCTAGTTTATCTATGTTAATTGTCAAACATTGAATACGTATATTTGGACAAGTTCTTTTACAAAGATCCCCAGGGTTTGATTGATAGATTGACGCTCTGAAGTATGCAAACCTACTTTTATCAATAATACTGTACTGTCATTTCAAGAATACTGTACCTGTCATTTCAAGGAGTTTTCCATTAATTGGCTCTGATATGAATGCTATAAGTCTGATGTTTGATACAAGACAACATTTGCCCATTCTGATGTTTCCAAATCTGCAATTACATGGCCTGTTATGAACTTGAAGCCATCCGTCAGACTAAAAAAAGAAATGGAAGAAGATTATTACAATGTTTCTTGTAAGGCATAAGTAGCCCAACTTTGATGATTCTGAAAAGCCAGCAATAATTCTATTCAATCTATGTGGAATTCTGAGTTCTGATCCCAAACATGCCAAAGTTAGAACATTTCTCCACCTGTCTCATTTTAATTCTGTACTGTAGCTGTACTGGCTGGGCTGATCAGTGTCCAGCATAATAGGAACTGTGGGCACTCTCATGTCCTGACACATGTACATGTAGGCACTTTCGTGATATGACTGAAAAATTGTTGCAAACGACGTTAAATCCTACTCACTCACCTGTTTTGATTCTGACTTCATACAATTAATAGCATTTGGACGGTTCAAGAACATTTGATGCCCTGAATAAGTCTGCATGGATGAACTTAAATTTGATGCTGTGATGTGTTTGATTATTTCAGAAATACCCTGGTGATGAAATCCTGCTTGGGTTTGATGCTGACTTTGTGTTTGGCCAGAATTACATCATAGCCCTGACTGAGGAGGCCATGAACACCCTACTCACAGTGAGTAATCACACCAAACCTCCTCTATATGTCTTGACCATCTGTCATGTCTGTCAGCAGTCAGACATAAAGGAATTTTAACTTGTTTGAAAAAGGTCTCGTTATATCAAGTTCATTTTCAGATGAACTGCATCCAGTGCTATCATCTTTTAGCAGAATGATTCAGTGGTAAAATTTTTAAACATTTTATGGAATAACTTAATTCAATATTTGGAAAAAGGATGGCAGCTGATACAAACAAAATATATTAAATAGTTAACAGATCTGCTAATGTTCCAAATCTAGATTTCTTGAGATTTTCTTGCATTTTGGATTACTGTAAATGCAATTGTTACATCAAGTTCATTTTCAGATGAACAGCAATCATCTCGGAACAGAACAATATCAGTAGTTAGATTCTAAAAAAAATTAATTATATTTCAATCCTTTAAAAAAGGATGGCATTGAAAAAGAAATGTATCAAATAGTCACTGGTATACCAGATATTCCCAAGTCTGAAGACTCAAGAAATTTTGGTGAGCCAAGATGTGACTTGTAAAGTATTTCAATTTTGGAGAGCGTATTTTGTTTCACCTTTGTTCTATAGTCCGGTATCCTATAATAGATTATGATGGTGTTCATTCGTTTCATAGCCACCATATGTAGAAGGTGAGGAGGGTGAGGCAGGGGAAGGAGAAGAAGGAGGAGTACCTGAGGAAGAGAGAATCTACACATACATACCTCCAGAGTCTAAAGAGTGGGTCTCAAAAGGGAGTGAACTGGAAATTAAGGAGGAAGCTGTTATTGAAACACGGAAAAGGGTACTGAGATTGTAATTTTGCTTAAATAGTTGACATTTTCTCTTATTTGATATTATCTATTTATTTATTTTTATTTTTTTATGAGTGAAAACTACGAAATTACAGGATTCAACACAGCTGTAAAGTCAACTTTTTACTATTCCTAACCTGACTGGAGAATGTGATAATCATATCATTTTATATAACTATGCTTTTCTACAGATCAGTATGTCAATCAAACGAGTGAGGCGTGAGTTCGGAGCCCCTGTTGAGTTCAGTGATCGTAATGTGGGTGACGCCAAAGATGGATATGTAGAATGTGTCGCATACGAGGACAAAACATTTGAATTAACTCGACTGGAATTGGATAAAGGTGTTCAGGTGAGCTAGTATGTCTGTTATATCAAAGTACATTTAAATTTAATGCCTTGAATTAGGAAGTCAAACAGTTTGGCATTATCAGATTTCATGGATTATTCTACAATCAAGTTTCTCCTCGATTTACTTACTAGGAATATGCAAACTCTGGTTGGTTCTATACCATATACTCTCTATTATTTGACAGGCTATACCAGGATTCCAGGAGTCCACGACCCAGACAGACTGGAAGTTCCCCCGTCATGCCAACACCCAATATTACCCACGGGAATTTAATGACACAGAGCGGAAAAAGTTGGAATCCTCAAAGAACCTGAAGAATTTTATTGATAGAGCAACACCAAGGTATTGTGTGAACCCTTGCCTATTTCCCACCTTTTCAAACCATTCATTCCAAGCATTTAGTAATAACATGATGTTTAGCACCTTCCTGTCATGGACCACGAGCAGGATTAAGTTAGCACCAGTGTGTGGTATCTGCTTTGTTATCCAGTTTTGGTGTTCTGTGGTGTATTTACGTGGATTTATATCTGAATTTTGTACTATAGCTCAGTGAATGAGTTCCGGCTATCACCATTCATGCCATCTGGCATGTTCCATTTATCTGCCAAGTATCAGGAAATGAACATCTCCACAAAAATATGAATGCTTAGACTACCTTTGCATAAATGTCACAATGGAATCACTATGTAGCACCGTATAACTCCCAATAATCCAATCTGATACTATCTACATTTCCCTATCATTTGTAGGTTTGAGTTGGCCCTCCAGCAGAATGAGATAATCGATGTATTTTATGATGACTGGGAGAATCTGGGTGATGGAGACGATGCCTTTGGTAGTAAGGCAGATAACCACCTTAAGGTTTGTATATAGCATTGGTTCTGTCAGATACACAGAACTGCCTCAAGACTGTAAGCTTGCCCATGTTTTGTTCTTGAGTCCAGTGTAATTAACCCACATGATACAAAGGCTCAGATCCTTTACATTTTTGCTATAATCAATAGTGGGTTTAACCAGTCATAGTAATACTTGCATAACGTTTTCTGCCATAACATTTATACCATGTTTCACCAGGTCAGTCAATCTTGTTGTCCCGCAGGAGTACCTCCTCTACACCATAACTGTGATTATTATGATCACATTTAATCTGGTAAAATATTTTAAATTATGCCTTTGTAAATGTGGAGTAAAAGTGTGTATCATGTTTCACGATGATATGAAGGACTATAAATAAAGTTGAATCTGTAATACCTGTCACTATTCCATATTGTGACGTTTTATTGTAATTTGCATAGCCTTTGAAATTCTTTCATTACTTAGTTTTTTTAGATATACTTGACATGATTTTCCTCCGTTATCTCTAACATGTGCAATACTATTCATTTATATTGGTTTTATTTTATGTATGTATACTTGCAGGAATACCAGTCGTTTACAGACCTTCAGTTTAGCAAGGATAAGACCATTACATGCATTGAATGGCATCCCACAATCAAAGGTATCGCCATTGTTCAATAAGCTGGCTGAGAGTGTAAAACAAATGGATTTTTTTTCTTCTTTTTAGCCCACCATCACGAGATGGTGGGCTGTTCAAATCGCTTTTCGTCCGTGGTCCGTCGTCCGTCCGTCCGTCCGTCGTCAGTCCGTCCGTAAACAATTCTTGTTATCGCGATTTCTCAGGAACTACTTTATCGATCTTTCTCAAATTTGGTACACCGGTTCCCCTTGGGGTCTAGTTGTGCAAGATACCTTTTTGGGTCCGATTCGAAAATCCAAAATGGCCACCAGGCAGCCATATTGGATTTCCCCATGAAACCTTGTTATCGCGATTTCTCAGGAACTACGGCTTGGATCTTTCTCAAATTTGGTACACAGGTTCCCCTTGGGGTCTAGTTGTGCAAGATACCTTTTCTGGTCCGATTCGAAAATCCAATATGGCCACCAGGCAGCCATCTTGGATTTCCCCATGAAACCTTGTTATCGTGATTTCTCAGGAACTACGGCTTGGATCTTTCTCAAATTTGGTACACAGGTTCCCCTTGGGGTCTAGTTGTGCAAGATACCTTTTCTGGTCCGATTCGAAAATCCAGTATGGCCACCAGGCAGCCATCTTGGATTTCCCCATGAAACCTTGTTATCGCGATTTCTCAGGAACTACGGCTTGGATCTTTCTCAAATTTGGTACACAGGTTCCCCTTGGGGTCTAGTTGTGCAAGATACCTTTTTCGGTCCGAATCGAAAAATCCAATATGGCCACAAGGCAGCCATATTGGATTTCCCCATGAAACCTTGTTATCGCGATTTCTCAGGAACTACTGCATGGATCTTTCTCAAATTTGGTACACAGGTTCCCCTTGGGGTCTAGTTGTGCAAGATACCTTTTCTGGTCCGATTCGAAAATCCAATATGGCCACCAGGCAGCCATCTTGGATTTCCCCATGAAACCTTGCTATCGCGATTTCTCAGGAACTACTGCATGGATCTTTCTCAAATTTGGTACACAGGTTCCCCTTTGGGCCTAGTTGTGCAAGATACCTTTTCTGGTCCGATTCGAAAATCCAATATGGCCACCAGGCAGCCATCTTGGATTTCCCCCATGAAACCTTGTTATCGCGATTTCTCAGGAACTTCTGCATGGATCTTTCTCAAATTTGGTACACAGGTTCCCCTTGGGGTCTAGTTGTGCAAGATACCTTTTTTGGTCCGATTCGAAAATCCAATATGGCCACCGGGCATCCATCTTGGATTTCCCCATGAAATCTTGTTATCGCGATTTCTCAGGAACTACTTCATGGATCTTTCTCAAATTTGGTACACAGGTTCCCCTTGGGGTCTATTTGTGCAAGATACCTTTTCTGGTCCGATTCGAAAATCCAATATGGCCACCGGGCAGCCATCTTGGATTTCCCCATGAAACCTTGTTATCGCGATTTCTCAGGAACTACTGCATGGATCTTTATCAAATTTGGTACACAGGTTCCCCTTGGGGTCTAGTTGTGCAAGATACCTTTTCTGGTCCGATTCGAAAATCCAATATGGCCACCAGGCAGCCATCTTGGATTTCCCCATGAAACCTTGTTATCGCCATTTCTCAGGAACTACTGCATGGATCTTTCTCAAATTTGGTACACAGGTTCCCCTTGGGGTCTAGTTGTGCAAGAAATCTTTTTTGGTCCGATTCGAAAATCCGATATGGCCACCAGACAGCCATCTTGGATTTCCCCATGAAACCTTGTTATCGCGATTTCTCAGGAAGTACTGCATGGATCTTTCTCATATTTGGTACACAGGTTCCCCTTGGGGTCTAGTTGTGCAAGATACCTTTTTTGGTCCGATTCGAAAATCCAATATGGCCACCAGGCAGCCATCTTGGATTTCCCCATGAAACCTTGTTATCGCGATTTCTCAGGAACTACTGCATGGATCTTTCTCAAATTTGGTACACAGGTTCCCCTTGGGGTCTAGTTGTGCAAGATACCTTTTCTGGTCCGATTCGAAAATCCAATATGGCCACCAGGCAGCCATCTTGGATTTCCCCATGAAACCTTGTTATCGCGATTTCTCAGGAACTACTGCATGGATCTTTCTCAAATTTGGTACACAGGTTCCCCTTGGTCTAGTTGTGCAAGATACTTTCTGGTCCTATTCGAAAATCCAATATGGCCACCAGGCAGCCATCTTGGATTTCCCCATGAAACTTTATCGGATTTCTCGGGAAGTACTGCATGGATCTTTCTCAAATGTGGTACACAGGTTCCCCTTGGGGTCTAGCTGTGCAAGATATCTTTTCTGGTCCGATTCGAAAATCCAATATGGCCACCAGGCAGCCATCTTGGATTTCTCCATGAAACATTGTTATCGTCATTTCTCAGGAAGTACTGCATGGATCTTTCTCAAATTTGGTACACAGGTTCCCCTTGGGGTCTAGTTGTGCAAGATATCTTTTCTGATCCGATTCGAAAATCCAATATGGCCACCAGGCAGCCATCTTGGATTTCCCCATGAAACCTTGTTATCGCTATTTCTCAGGAACTACTGCATGGATCTTTCTCAAATTTGGTACACAGGTTCCCCTTGGGGTCTAGTTGTGCAAGAAACCTTTTTTGGTCCGATTCGAAAATCCAATATGGCCACCAGGCAGCCATCTTGGATTTCCCATGAAACCTTGTTATCGCGATTTCTCAGGAACTACTGCATGGATCTTTCTCAAATTTGGTACACAGGTTCCCCTTGGGGTCTAGTTGTGCAAGATACCTTTTCTGGTCCGATTCGAAAATCCAATATGGCCACCAGGCAGCCATCTTGGATTTCCCCATGAAACCTTGTTATCGCAATTTATCAGGAACTACTGCATGGATCTTTCTCAAATTTGGTACACATTTTGTCATCATACACCAATGATGACACGTGCAAAAAAATAAATAAAAAAAATACTACAAAACGAAGGCGAAGGATCCTCTGTACATGTACATTCACTTTCAGACTAACTTTGCTCATTTCTCTTGTATTATAACAACCGACATAAGTACAGTTTCTAGATATCTTGAAACTCCTGAAACTTAGATTATATCTTGGTGTTTTTCAGTGTCCCTTTTTCGATCTTTTTCGCTCAGATTTGAAATTCTGTAAACAAAATTACAAATCAATCATTTGTTCTAGTAACAATGGACAAAAAGATCCTCTTGTCATTAGCTTACAATTATCGGACAATGGTGGGCGCCAAGATCCTTCAGGATCTCTCGTTTCAAAATGTTATTATTAATGATGAAGGCACTCTGACAGTGGTAAAAAGATCAGGATTGCAGTTGGTGATCATATACCTTCCATTCTTCTTGTGTACATGTATGGTACTAATAAGGTATCATCATGTTCAGACCAGTAATTCAGTGGTGTAACTTATCCTCAGTGGCTGGTCTTTCAATGTACTTATTTATTGGCAAGACCTTACCATTGCTGCAAAGCCTGCCATCTAGACTTATTATTGTACCCAGACAACTACTATCGTCTTCCTTTGTCTGGTGATACTTGAATGATGGACCTCCTCGAGTTGACTAATTGAAGGGAGCTCTCTGTTAAACTGGTATATGTATTTATAGGTGTAGTTGCTGTAAGTGTGGGCGAGCGACTGTCGTTTGATGACAAGATTGACCACGCCTCCAAGGTCATCATGACCCCATCCCTCATCCTCATCTGGAGCTTCACTGATCCTATCCACCCACAGGTAAGTCCTCTTGTCTAATAACCACTACAACTGGATTAGCAGCATATATCAGTGGAATAACCACAACTCATTACTTGACCATAATATTCCAGTGTTTACTGTACACATGCCCCTAATTATAACGCTGATTTGTATTAAGCAGGTTTTCAGTATAGTGCAGTTCCTATTATCACCTCCATTGTTAAGATGGGCCCAGGAAAGTACAGCCTGCCAACATTCCATTCTCCTAATGGACCTAAACCATTATAACATTTCATCCCTCTTACAATCATGTGATGAACTGTGCATCCGTTCACCTAGTTGGCAGGTGTCAATTATCCTACGTGAGAATGCACATTAGATGTGCTCTAAGCTGTGAAGTCCTGCATGTAACTGGACGCACCAAATTAAGACTTGGAAGACCAACTGTCAAATCAGGAAGCACACCTTGGCAATGAAATTGATGTCGTCCTACATGAGAGAGAGAAGGCAGTGTAATTAAATTGCATTATTATGATCCGCTCCTGCCATTTGGCATGGGCGTACAGTGCATCATGGCATGCGAGTGGGATGAAACATCATGAGGTTTTAGACCTATACTGACCAACCATAGCGGACTACTCGAATGGTCCCCTGCCATGTAAGCGATAGGAAAAGAGAGCTAGACTGGATCTGTGGTAAAATTCTGCTTTATGATGGCATCCAGTCAACAGTGAATAGCAGCCATTTGCTTAATGTGACCACAATATCTAAGTAGCAGATTGAGCTAGACTTTCAAAGATCACAAATTAAACATTAGTAATATATGCTCATATGTAAGCATTATTTTGACAACAATTTCAGCTACACTCATTAAATTGACACAATGCCGCCTCATGATCAGTTTGAGAGTCTTGTCGATAGATTCAGAATTTTTGTATGGTAATCCCTCTGATAATTCAATCACAGGAAGTGAAATTTACCACCATAGAAACTGGGGGTAATCAAATTTATTTAGAACAGGAAGTTGACAAAAAGGCTCACCATGCATATAAGCTATCATTTCTCTGTTATTTCAATGATTTTAGAGGGTGATCAAATTTAGTTGAACTAATTGGGAATCTTTGATAGAGGGATTCAATTAATAGAGGGATTACCGTAGTGAAAGCAACATGTGCTCTCAGAGAGGGTGCCTGTTGGTGGACCTGCTAGCTACTCAGCATTTGATATATGCAAACTGAGTGGAGCTATGACTGAGTGACGGGGAAATTGTATGTTCCAGAGATATTCCCACAATTGTCAACATGGTTTGAACATAATCCCATCACATACTGGGCTTATTTGCTGTACAGAACCTACATGTTTATAAATAGGCTTTAGTCCAAGAACACCAAATGTTGAAACGTTTTTCTTTATCTGTAATCATACAGTGATGTTATCTTTACCATGTTTACAGTTGTTGTTGGAAGCACCAGATGATATCATGTGCTTTAAGTTTTCAACCTCGGACCCTAATGTCATTGTGGGAGGTTGTCACAATGGTCAGGTGGTTCTCTGGGATATTTCTGCTCACGCTGACCGACTCAAACAACCTAGGGGAGGCAAAGGCAATAAACGATCCAATGTTCTGGTGAGTGGGCCAATGTTTCTGTACGATATGACATCGACTGATCCACTGTGAAGTCAACAGGCCCATATGGGCATCATCTTAAATTTTAGGAAAACACTCAAGAAGATGTTTAGACACATATATGTTAGAAAGCAATATTCTAGAACATGCAAGGTAAAATTTGTCCATTGTAAATAAAAACAATGAAATCTGGTTGTACAGTGAAAGCTGTTAATACTGAGACCTGTGTAAACTGACCAACCTCTAAATACTGACGTTATCCATGGTCCCAATACTTGAATTTATAGTATTTTGAATTTTGATATTAACCGGAAAGCTGTCGAAAATGACACTATAATCTGGTCCCAAGCATGGTCAGTATACACGGGTTTCACTGTACTTAAGTAAAAGTTTCCAAGTAATGTCTCTATTTATGATGTGTCTGCAGCCTGGCTTTGAAGATGAGAATGCCTTCAAGACACCAATCATTAGGTACTGCGCAGTGTCCAGTATAGAGCACAGTCACAGAGCACCCATCACAGACATACTCTGGGTACCTGATCATTTTGAGGTTAGTTAACTTCTGCTTGTACAGGGTGAGTCAAAATAAATATCCTCCTGTGTCTTTGTTTTTTTTCTCATTAATCTAAAGTTATAAAGTAATAAATTCATTGTGTGTATGAACTTATTACAAATGAAAGGGTTAAAAACAAGAAAAGAAAAAATAGCTGCCTCTGTGTAGGATTCTGTTAAAAAAGTGCATCAGAATCTAACTTCGTTAATAAGTTATAAGATCGTTTATATGATCTATATAGCATGTTGCTCTTTGCAGTAATATTCCCTAATTTTCAGCCTTCAACAAAGCTATTCTTGTCAAATGCTTGTGTTAGCGCCACACTTTATTGTCAGCTTTTATTGTTACCTTACTCGAATAAATGTTCAGGTAGATGATAATTAATTCTGGTGTGTTATTGACCATGCAGGTGAACAGAATGGGTGTGCCAGCTGAGAACCGTCACCTTAATAATTGTCAGATCATGACCTGTGCTGCTGACTAGTGAGTCTTCATTTACCTCACATTGTGTCTGTCTTACTCATTTCATAAAACCAGCTTCTCTGAAACATGCTTGCAAGTTGTTCATCCTGTCTTAATTACTCCGGGAGATATTGAGATGTACAGTGAAGCCTGTGTAAACCGACCATGATTGTGACCAGATTATAGTGGTAGGTTTGAGAGTGTTCTGGTTTATCAATGTACAAAATATCTTGCCTCCAAGTACTGAGACTCACGATAATGTCGGTATTTAGAGGTGGATCGGTTTACCCAGGTGTCAGTATTTACAGGTTTCACTGTATATGTTCATGGACAGAAAATGAGTAAACCAAGCAATAATAAATTTGTTATGTCGTGTGCATACAATTAGTGACAAGATCTCTGTACCAATCGGAGACCACTTATTGTCTCACTGAAATATTAAGTGACTGTTAGCTTGTCAAATTAACACTTGCCAAAATTACTAGCATGTCAGAATGGCTGGAATGGTAATCAAAATTGATCTGATATCTGCACTTGTGAGTACAAACAGCATTTATCTTATTCCATTTCAGTTGTATATTGGTATGGGACACTCGACCACCTAAAGGAGCACAACAGCAGGAGGATAAGGGGTCCCTCAAGAGCCCCATGGGTGTGGCAAATACCTTCAAACACCTGGACCTGTCCTGGAAACCCATGCTCAAGGTAACTGCCCTGTGTGTACATCATGACCAATAGTTATTGGTACATGTAAACCTTGGTATAGTGAGCTACAGAAACAATAAACAAATTAAACTAAAAAAACTTTGCCTTCGCCAGATTGAAAAGCATATAAATATAAACTATTCCAATATCTATCTGCCTTCGCCAGATTGAAATGCCCATAAAATATTCCAATATTTATGATGTTTGTAGTTATTATCTCGCCTTACGAAGTAAAGGGGAGATATTGTGAGGGGGGTAAGAGGATGTCGTCGTCGGTGTCGGTGTCCCCTGCCTGGAAATGATAAGGTTTTTGGTTTAACAAATTAAAAAAAAATCTAGAAAAATATTTTAAAAAATAAAAAAATATCGGGGGGGTGGGTATGCCACCTGGGGGTACTACCCCTGGGGTGCTCCAATGTTAAAATCCCTATGATAGAGTTTTGCGTTCAGCTGAAGTGCACATGCACATGCACATCTGTACTTGGAAAGTTTGTTGCAGTTGTCAGCTGCCATTGGATGATTATGAAACTTGGTACACATGTTTCTTGTGATTAGAGGATGTACCTGTGCTATTTTTGAGAAGAAATATAAATTTTTCTCCAAATTATGGCAAATGAATGAGTTTTCTGTTTAGGTAAATTGTACATGTAGGCCTCTACATGTATACATGTACATGTACATGGTAAGTTTGCTGCGGTTGTCAGCTGTCATTGGATGATTATGAAACTTGGTACACATGTTTCTTATGATTAGAGGATGCACCTGTGCTATTTTTGAGAAGAAATATTAATTTTTCTCCAAATTATGGCAAATGAATGAGTTTTCTGTTTAGGTAAATTGTACATGTAGGCCTCTACATGTATACATGTACATGGTAAGTTTGCTGCAGTTGTCAGCTGTCATTGGATGATTATGAAACTTGGTACACATGTTTCTTATGATTAGAGGATTTACCTGTGCTATTTTTGAGAGAAGAAATATTAATTTTTCTCCAAATTTTGGCAAATGAATGAGTTTTCTGTTTAGGTGAATTGTACATGTAGACCTCTATATGTATACATGTACATGTACATGGTGAGTTTGCTGCAGTTGTCAGCTCTCATTGGATGATAACAAAACTTGGTGCACATGTTTCTTATGATTTGAGAATGTACCTGTGCTATTTTTGAGATGAAATATTACTTTTTCTCCAAATTATGGCAAATGAGTTTTGCGTTCAGCTGAAGTGCACATGTACATCTGTACACCACAGTTTGCTGCAGTTGTCAGCTGTCATTAAATGATTATGAAACTTGGTACACATGTTTCTTATGATTAGAAGATGTACCTGTGCTATTTAGGAGATGAAATATTAATTTTTGTTCAAATTTTGAGGGTTTTGTCTAAGTAATCTGCCAATAATAATGTACATGTATATACATGTACACCTGTACATGGAAAGTTTTCTGAAGCTGTCAGCTTTCATTGGATGAGTTTGACACTTGCTACCCAAGTTCAATGTGATTCGAGGATGTGCATGTACTATTTAAGAAATATGACATTAAATATGAATTTTTGTCCTAATTATTGCAGTTTAGACTTTGTACCTTTCCATTGATAAGGTTTTTGTTGGGCAAAAATTTACATGTAGATCTGTACATGGAAAGTTTGTTGAACCTTTCGTGGGATGATTATAAAACTTGGTGGACATGTTTCATGTTTTCCTAGGTCACCGCTCTCCCGCACTAATCCCACATGGGACTGACCTATCCAGCTGTTTTATCCCAAATGGCATTGGGACACGGGACTGACCTATCCAGCAGTAATCCCATACGGAACTCAACTATCCAGCAGTAATCCCAGACCGAACTGGTCTATCCAGCAGTAATCCCATTTGGGACTGGCCTATCCAGCAGTAATCTCACACAGGACTGACCTATCCAGCAGTAATCCCAAATGGCACTGGCTTATCCAGCAGTAATGCCACACGGAACTGACCTATCCAGCAGTAATCCCAGACCGGACTGGCCTATCCAGCAGTAATCCCACATGGGACTGGCCTATCCAGCCATAATCCCACACAGGTTTAGCCTATCCAGCAGTAATCCCACATGGGACTGGCCTCCCCAGCCATAATCCCACACAGGATTCCCGTATGCAGCAGTAATCCCACACTGGACTGCCTATGCAGCAGTAATCCCACACGGGACTGTCCTATCCAGCATTAATCCCATACGAGACTCATCTATCCAGCAGTAATCCCACTTGGGACTGGACTATCCAGCAGTAATCCCACAGGGAACTGATCTATCCATCAGTAATAACACACGGGACTGGTCCACCCAGCAGTAATCCTACACAGGACTGGCCTATCCAGCAGTAATCTCACATGGGACTGACCTATCCAGCAGTAATCTCACACTGGACTGCCCTATGCACCAGTAATCCGACGGCGCTGACCTATCCATCCTACATGGGATTAACTTATATGCCAGTAATCCCACATGGGACTGATGTTATTGTCTGTACCAGATAATCTATTAGAGACATTATTGTCTGTACCACATCACCTATTCCAGACCTTATTGTTTGCTCTACATGTATGCTTTCAATACTGCTGCACCTTCGGCGGATGACCCCGCAAGGCGAGATGTTGGGGTTCTCAGAACGCTTGTTATTGAAAGTTACAAGTTTTTACATTTTTCCGCCTGTAAATTGCAAAATTTGAGTTGAACTATAAGGCCCAGTCACACTTGATGCTAAACTGATACGTACTCGTAATCAATAAGCAGTTTGTTTCATAAATCTGTTTTGAGTTGCATTATTTCCTCCTCTCGTATAATATTTATACATGTAACTGTTGCACTGGAAGATGCATGTTCCTGTCATTTCTTCTCATTAAATGTATTGGGTAAGTTGTTTGCATTACAGAGCGAACATTCATCCTAAAGATCTGTTGATTACCTGTATATGCGACATATTTTTATAGGTGACACTACACAAGTCAGAGCCAGGCGGTGATCACAGTCCTACCAAGTTTACTATCCAGGAGAGACAGGGTGATCGAACAGCATGTGAGTCTGATATGTTCTGATGAATGTGCTAATTTAACCACCTCTAAATTTACTTAAACGTAACTGGATTCTGCTACAACTTCTTGCCAAAATGAAATAATGTCTATTTAAAGATCATCCATAGCAGTTTCCCTGAAAGTAAAATTAGAAAGCCTTCAAGTGAAATAGGTAATTGAGCTGCCCAGAAAGATGTCATGGAAGAATGGAATATTTGTACTACCTTCTCAATGTGAAATGTCAATGTGAATTCAAGGGACCACCCATAGAATAAAATATCAAGTCATTTATACATCCCCTGCCACCCCAACCGCTTTATAAGCATTGTTTTCCAGAGGATACCCTGAATGTTCCCCATTACAGCATACTCTATATGTTGTTGCTGTGGATGTTAAAAAGATATGGGTGGATAAAGAGAAATACCTTTCCTGGAGAACAAATTACAATATATCTTTGATTGAACTCTACAATTTTCTGACACTGTATATATCCATACTTTTCAGTGTCTACAGGATCAGATGGCTTGGAGCGAGAACCCAGTCAAACGGGAGGCTCATCTGGGGGGTTTAACTTCAATAAACCAGGCTCGGGCAAGGAGAAAAGGACCCTGAACACCGTCAACACGCACTTCTATTGTGGCACTGAGGTATTATACTTTCTCCGCATTGACATAGACAGCACATAGTTACAAGAGGACACTAGACAATGGGGCTCACTAGTGACTGTCTTTTCTGATGTAAACGTGTGAGAAAGGCAAAACAAGGTTGACTTGAGCCAGCAAGGGTTTGCAAAATAACACCCCATTATTTTGATTACATTGTCAAGTGTCTGCATGAGACTGATTTACCCAATGATCATATGAAATGGAGTGCAAACCCTGCATCATTCGAGCCTAATCCGCAGAAAGGAGGTCAGTCATGGTGAATTCAAAATACACCATATGCAGTATTTTAAATATGCCATGAATGACTGTGTAGTGACTATAATATGAGGAAACAATTAATGGAAAATCGAGGAGTTATTGTGTAATATGTAAGGGGAGTATAAATGTTTGTTACACAGCAAGAATGACACTCTTGTCCCTATTATACATGATTCATTATAAAGTGGGTTTCAGTATAACACGGTCACTGTTATGTTCCTCATGCCGCTGCAATGAAAACTCACTATAGCATGACTCGCCTATGGTACGGTCAATATTGTCCTCAAACTTCAGCATTATAATGAGGGACAAGTGTAGTTTGTTTGAACTCTGAAACAGTCATTTTCATTTCATTTTCACATGTTTTTTTGCAGTACCCGACCTTCTGCTGTTGCTGTTTTACCCCCATCGAAACACACTTAAGATACACACATTAGCTTGGCATATAAATGACACCACCACACAAACTTAACAAAGTATGTACAATTTGTTAAAAAAAAATTTAGTGCTAATATCTACATGTATGTATATTCCAGGATGGAGATATTGTCTATGTAGATTGGATGCCCCAGAAGGACCAAGACACAGGCAAAGTACAAAGTAAGTTCATTCATAATGTTCCTCTCTCAATACAATGTACAGCCTCGTGTTCTACTGCACTGTACATTGTATGTATTTGTACATCAGATATCATATATCTGAATATCTCTCATTCCGTCCTACTGTATTTGATATTCCGTTCTACCAGCAATTAGCCTAACACAAGCAAACTGCCAACTCCCATTGACTATATGAAATTATTATATTAAAGGTTACTTAAAAAGTTTGAATAAATATAATGGTATATATTTAGGTTGATTGGATAATTATGATTTTATACATCTCTACATAATCCGATGTCGAGAAAAGTGTTCGCTGTAGAATTTATATATTCTTCTATTATACTCACTGTTGATACAAATGTATATTGGTTTTGTTCACAACAGCTCCTAAGCCCGATTACTACCATTCCATCCATGATGGACCCGTGGTCAGTCTGCAGAGGTCACCCTTCTTCAAGGACATTGTGCTATGTGTGGGAGGCTGGACATTCACAGTCTGGAAGGAGGGAGTCAGTGTAAGTAGGTCGGAGGGTTGTGAGTCAATGTACTTAAATCAGAGGGGTGGAAGTCAGTGTAAGTACGTCGAAGGGGTATGAGTGAATGTAAGTAGGTTGGAGGATGCGAGTCCGTGTAAGTAGGTCGGAGGGTTTGTGAGTCAGTAGGTATGTTGGAGGGGTGTGAGTCAGTGGAACTAGGTCAGAGAGGTGTGAGTCAGTGTAAGTAGGTCGGAGAGGTGCGAGTCAGTGTAAGTAGGTTGGAGAGGTGCGAACCCGTGTTAGTAGGTCGGAGGGTTTGTTAGTCAGTTTAAGTATATCAGAGGAGTGTGAGTCAGTGTAAGTAGATCAGAGGTGTGTGAGTCGCTAGGTATGTCGGAGGGGTGTGAGTCAGTGGAACTAGGTCAGAGGGGTGTGAGTCATTGTAAGTAGTAATTTAATTTAAGCAAGACATTATAAACAAATGATTTCCGGACTATTAAAAGAAAGTTCAATTTTTTTTTGAACAATGTCTTTACACAAACAGTCACTATATTTGCACTTATGTAAAGTGGAACAGTTTTGAAACAACTTGTCCTCTCTGAGAAAATTCAGGAGAGACAAAAAACATATGACTGTGACAAATAAAATAGATCCTCAAGATTAATGCCTTTCTGTCATTTTGGAATAATAGAGTGGCCCGATCCTGCATTCTGCGGCCTGTGGGGTACGTTTGACGGCAGCTCATTGGTCGCCCTCAAGACCTGCTGTGTTCTACGTGGCCCGTATGGACGGAAGTGTTGATGTATGGGACTTGCTGGATAAAACTCATGAACCCTCGCTGAACCAGAGTGTCTCCTCGGCTGCCATCACTGGCATCTTCCCATTCCAAGTCACTCGTAAGTCTTAGTCATCTAACGGAATAAATTTTTAATTATTCGTACACTGTGAAACACCTGGCCAGAAAACACTAAGTATGTTTGCTTCTGTATGAAACTCTGATCTCCTGATGCACTGTTCTTTGGGAAATACCCACTAAATCGTTCTGGTAACATGGAACCGGAAAGGACCATGCAGTGAACAAAAATCTTCATTTGGAATCAAATAATTGTAATAAAATTGATGCATCTTTGGCACAATGCCGACTTATTAGAACAGTCTCCAGGCATTGTGAATATGATCTCAAGAACAGAGATCGGATATTTGGCATAATGCAAAGGCTTCTATGTCATGTTCACTCTGTACTGACCTTGATCGAAAGTCACAGAGGTCATAATGTAAATGGCAGTCACATCGGCTTGTGAACACAATATCTGAGAGACAACTTCATCTTTGAATCAATGCTGCCTTGTGAGGGCCTCCAGTCGGTATATATAGTTCATGTAAGGGCTATTCCAGCAAAAAGTGTGGGGGGGCCTTTGACGGCACTTTGAAAACGTGTCGGTAGGTGGTTGTACAAAAAATAAAATGCTCCCTGTGGGTACTTGTTGTCTGACTTGACCCCTTCCGATAGGTACTTGGTGTTTTAGATGTTCATTAATTTGTGTCGGTTGTGCATTCTTGTGGAAAAAAATAATGTCGGTTGGTTCGCCGTGTGGTGAAAATATATCGAGGAATTTTGCGAGTTTGACAATGCAAATGTGCCGTTTGGACTGCAAAACCCGGTCATTTTATCGCGTATGAAGTTCGGAAATCTATAAACCTTGTTCCCATTGCCGTACCCTGCGGATCCACTTACATTTCGGAGTTCATAACATGACCATGGACAAGGCGAAGGCGGGCTTTGGGAATGCGGTGTACGAGCTTTGACGAACCAACAAGGGAGATAAATCGGGTAGCAGTCGGCTTTTCCCGTGAACGAGGTCAGGTTGACATGACTGGTACCGTACCACATTTGTCGAACTGTGAAAACACGTGGTATCGAAAGTAAACACACTTGTCGGGCCGTCGTGTGACAGACAGAATGCGGAGACGACTGCGACAGTGTGTGCAAATTGTGTTGTAGACCTACTACTTCCTATATGAGCGCATGAACGATGTTGAGTGGAGATTTTGTTGTTTTTCTGACAGCCGAACATAATAACAACAACAACTGCAAGTTACAACTCAGGGAAAAAGTCCTCCTGATAATATTAGGCCAACCACTTACAGGCAGGTTTCGTCTGACAGGCAAAGGCAATCGTTAGGATACCGGTATTCCTGTATATTGCAGAAAGAAACAAATGTGAAATCCAAACGATATAACAGGTTGGGTTTAATAGCTCATATGGGCTACTATTACTGTACTATAACTAAAGTTGGATTACATTATCTCATTTCGGGTATAGTGCATCGTAAAGTTATGCCATTCTGTTTATTGTTTGTTTAACTAAGTTTGAATGATACCAATGTGATACGCAGCAACATGTTTTATAAAAAAAAAGGAACATGAAACAAGATAATCTCCGAAACAAGATAATCTCAGAAAAAAATTAATTGTAATTGTCACAAGGTAACAATGGCTGAAGTATTAATAGCAGAGCTTTGGATACTAAATTTGCTACTAATGACTGACTCTAGTCGGAATATCAAACTTTACAATAGCAGTGTGAATTATATAGGTGTTAGTGTTTATCTTTCATTAGTGAATATCTAGTCAGATGTTGATAATTGTTCATATATGTGATATTAAAAACTTGAATTTGAACCCTGTGGTGTTTGCTTAATTTCTGTGTACATACCCTCCAATAATTTAACCACAGGTGCTCTTCTAATCTGCAACAATTCTCTTTAAATATTAACTCTTTTTCAACTCCTAACTCTATCTTTCATTGTAATCAACAGCAGGGGGTGGGGCTCGGGCGAAGTGTGAAGCCCCCCCAAACTATTCCAATCGCCCCCTGCTGCTTAATCAGTTAATTCTGGGCAGCTGTCCCTAAATATATGCCTTTTGTCCTGCAGATGTCACCTGCAATAGTTCTTGTGGTTGAATTATGGAAATGTAAAAATTATGTGCACAGCAGCATATCTGTGAAGAAACAAGACAAATAATGTTCCTTGTCTAAAATATTTCTTCTTTAGTCCTTAGTGTGGTTCTTATCATTAAGTCTGTAACGCGGATACAGAAGTATTCTTAAAGCATGTCTGCTGAAGGAAAACGCCATCCACTGCAAAGTAGACATATAATAATAATCTTTATTTCATGAGGAAATCATGCCTGGTGGAAAAGCACACTTGTGATCCTGAAAAAGAAAAAGAAACATGTATTAAAAGTATCAAATTAATATGAAATTAAATAATTGTTGGTGGGTGGGTGGTTTGGAAAGTCAGTGAATATATACGGTGGGTGCTTGGTGAAAATTTTTGTGGCGTTAAGCCGTTTTTTAGAAAATTAATCATTGTTGGGGGGTTGTTGGTAAATTTCATAAAGGCATCCGGTAGGTTCTGGGGGTATAAATAAAATCATGTCGGTAGGTGGTGGGTGTTTTTTGGAAGTGCCTTCAAACCCCCCCCCCCCCCCCACACTTTTTACTGGAATAGCCCTAAGAGGAGATACCGCTTTTCAACGTGATTTCACATGTTAGCATATGGAACAATGGCCAACCACTTTCCCATTTGCTAAAACTGGAAATCCCGTAAATTCACGTCACTTCATCTTACATGAACTATATGCCCTCCAGTCGCGCTGACTGATGACATATTTTCAATGGCCATTATTGGTCAGAATGTGAATAAAAGTAATATATCCTCCTGGAAAATATTCTGACAACTCAAGATCCTTAAGATTTAGCACAATTATTGCTGCCTCTTATCCACTGTTATGCAAAGTGCACTATAAAGCTTTGTCAAGAGAATTTTTTGTAGTGATGGGAACATGCCCTCTCACACAAGCTGCCTGTAAAGGATCTGCTACCTATTCAGCTTTTTTTAATGATTTTAGAAGGTGATCAAATTGTTTGAAGCCACAGATTGAATTTGTTCATAAAATAGGGCAATTAAATTATTAGCAGATTCATTGTAATGCCATCTATTAAAAGTTCATATTCACTCTAAGGTTATTCTTAGGAGTGAATCTCGATGCTGTATCTGGATTCTAGACTATGGTATGAGCGAGAGCATAACTATAACACATGCTGAATATTGGATTACTGTGCTATTTCAGAATCTCTAATTAGTCATTCTCTTTTGTATATTTCAGAGAAACAACATCTGCTGGGGGCTGGTGACAGTTCTGGTACTTTACACATACTAGAAATCCCATGGAGTCTGAAACAACCTACTCCAAATGAGGTCAGTGTACCGTTAATTTTAATGACTACATTCAGTCAGGGAATGGACACCGTTTGAAAATTGTGCTGTGATACGAGGGTGCTTTATCAACCACTGGTAAGACTACAACATAAGGAGACTGTAAATGTGGGATGGGGGTGAGGCCTCATCCCTCACTATTAGGAAAACTCGCCTCGGCAAAAATCATGTGGCTTCAAAGTAACTCTCATTTAACACCATGTTAATAATGGTGAAGGTGAACTGCATTTACCTCAGCAATTGCCGAATGTTGTGGCTAATTGTAATGGTTTGGACCTGGAGTGTGATGGTTTGGAAGAATGCAACACTAGCTGGTGTTGCGATTAAGCGACATCTTCAAAACTAGCTGGTGTTGTTCAAGTGTGTAGGACTTTTGAAGATGGTGCTGTGAAAGAGAGCAGCTCCTAAACCAGGAAGTACTGAAGTTCATTGACTGTTCATGTCAAATGGTCTTCTCCATAACATAATCTAGTGCTGTGAAATGTTATACGCTGGTACTTTTGATGGGATACGTATTATAGATCTTGTTATATTTGTGTTCAGAGAGCAAATAATCCTTCTCGTACACAGCAAATGTAACTCGGAAGAAATTTCTGCTTTCAGCTCACTGGGATGTCCAACTATTTTGAGAGGGAGGTGAAACGACGAGCTTTTGTGGTACAACGTTGGGATTTCAGGGAACTAGAAAAACGGGAACTGGAGCAGGAACAGAAGAGAAAGATGGGAGTAAGTGTTCATCAAGAGACAATAATGATTTCTTTATTTTTATGTCTCCCCCAACTATGTTTGGGGGGAGACATATAGTGTTTGTGCTGTCTGGATGGATGTCTGTCCGTCCCCTTGCCTTGTCTGCAAGATATCTTGAGAACTACTGAATGGAATGTCACCAAACTTGGATGGAAGCTTCATTGGGATAGCCCCCTCATTTGATTGGGTTTTGGTGTGTGTGCATGCATTCATCCGTGTCCGGTGTCCGTCCGTCCATCTACTTGTACATGTATATACAGGCCTTGTCTGGAAGATATCTTGAGAACTACTGGACGGAATTTCACAAACTTGGATGAAAGCTTCAGTGGGATAGCCCCCTCATTTGATTAGGTTTTGGTGTGTGTGCGTGCATTCATTCGTGTCCGGTGTGTGTCCGGTCATCTACTTGTACATGTATATACAGGTCTTGTCTGCAAGACATCTTGAGAACTACTGGATGGAATTTCACCAAGCTTGGATGGAAGCTTCATTGGGATAGCCCCCTCATTTGATCAGGTTTTGGTGTATGTGTGCATGCATTCATCCGTGTCCGGTGTCCGTCCGTCCGTTCATCTACTTGTACATGTAAATACAGGCCTTGTCTGCAAGATATCTGGAGAACTACTTGACGGAAGTTCACCAACTTGGATGGAAGCTTTATTGGGATAGCCCTCTGATCTGATTAGGTTTTGGTTTGTGTGTGCGTTCGTCCATGTTCGGTGTCCGTCTGTCTGTCCATGTACTTGTATATGTATATACAGGCCCTTTCTGCAAGATATCTGAAGAACTACTGGACAGAATTTCACCAAACTTGGATGGAAGGTTCATTGGGATAGCCCCCTTTGATTAGGTTTGGGTGTGTGTGCATTTATCCATGTCCATCGTCCGTCCGTCCATCTAATTGTTCATGTATATACAGACCTTGTCTGCAAGATATCTGGAGAACTACTCGACGGAATTTCACCAAACTTGGATGGAAGCTTCATTGGGATAGCCCCTCGTCTGATTAGGTTTTGGTGTGTGTGTGCGAGTGTTCGTTCGTGTCCATCCGTCCGTCTATCTACTTGTACATGTATATACAAGCCTTGTCTGCAAGATATCTGGAGAACTACCCCACGGAATTTCGCCGAACTCGGGTGGAAGCTTCATTGCAATGGGCTCATCTGATTAGGTTTCGGTATCCATGCATGCGTTCGTCTGGGTATGTTGTCTGTCTGCCTGTCCATCTACTTATGCATGTATAGACAGGCCATGTCTGTAAGATATCTGGAGAACTACTGGACGGAATTTCCCCGAACTTGGATGGAAGCTTCATCGTGATGGCCTCAAGTGAACTTCACCAGACTTGGATGAAATCTTTATTGGAATGGCCTCTGCATCTTATCATGTTTTGGTGTGCGCGCGTGTTTGGTCTGTCTAATTGTACATGTATAGACAAGACTTGTCTGTAAAATATCTGAAGAACTACTGGATGGATTTCCCCCGAACTTGGATGGCAGCTTTATCGTGATGGCCTCCTCATCTGATTAGGTTTTGGTTTGTTTGCGTGCATCCATCTGTTTCTGATGTCCAGCTTTGTTACATGTATGTACAGGACTACTCTTGTCTACAAGATATGTGGAGAACTACTGGATGAAATTTCACCAATCTTGGATGGAAGCTTCATTGAAATGGCCTTATGATCTAATTAGGTTTTGGTGTGAGCTAGTGCTTGCGTGGGTCCATGTAAAATGTGTTTATCTGTCTGTCCAATTTTTGTTCACTCCATATCTTGGAAACTACTGAAGGCAGATGCATGAAACTTCTACACCGTACAGCATGTATACTATAGGTGTGGCTCTTGTATGTTTTGCATCTTTTCTATAATGTCAGTTTCGAAATAGTTGATGCTTCACAATTACATGTATTTCACATTGGTTGGACGCTGTAGATGTCGGCAATCCACTCATTGCTATATAAATCCCGACTCCTCACTGGGTTACTGCAACAATGAAAATCGCCTGTTTGTAATTAATATTTTTAGATGCGCAGCTTTGTTTAGGATACTTATTGCTACATTCATTTTATACCACTTTCCCTAAAATTATGTGCCCACTCAAGGCAAGGTGGGAGGTTGGGGGAGACGTATGTTTTTGCTTCAAAAAACAACCAGCATAGGCTTCATGCCGGAGCGGCAACTCAAGGGTCAAAGCGGAACCTCTAGTTTGACCATAGCGACCTTGATCTTTTGAATTCAATTTTGGTCGCCAACATTGTTTTCCTCACACTAAAAAACTGACTGTAGACAGAAAACTTTCGGAGACGAGATGAGATGAAAATCGCCATCACATAATATGTCTGGCTGTCAGAAGAAAGGACAGTTATCCTCTCCAGTGTTGAGGGTGCAATATTTCTGTATCAAATCAGGGCTGTTCCAAACAAATGTACATTAAAGGCAACTGTTTCGGACTCCAATCACCCATATACCATTTTTCCACCATCTCGGACTGTAAAACATCCCCCAATATGGAACTGAATTGTCCCTCCCAACGATCTACAGATTAGACAACATATCTACTCTGGTGCTCATTTCAGATTTAATCCACAAGTAAATATTTCCTTCCCTGTAAGTTACATGTTATAATATTCTGTCCTGTTTCAGATTGCTCCCCAGGTACAGCTGACGGAAGAGGAGATAGAGAACCGGTTAAAGGCTGAGTACCAACAATACTTGGATGATGAAAGCACATTCCTCCGGGCACTCGGCCTTAAGGATGATACAGACGATACACTGGTTGAAACATAGAAAAACAACGAACGATGATGTGATTACAAGACCATGCTTGATTGGCAGTTTTCAGCTACTTTGTACTGTGGACATTTGTTGACATCAGCAAACTGCATCTGACAAACGGTGCAATACGAGATGCAACCACATTTTCCCAACAGGAAGTACTTGCACTCGTTCAGCAGCAAAGCCTGTCAGAACCACCTGTTGTGCTAGGTATATTACCTGTTTCTAATACTGTATATTACTTAATGTTCGCGTGGGACTAACTTTCGCTAGTTTATAATTAATTTCTGTGAACATAAAACAAGGCTGACCGTAATACAAATAGCATAGGAAGAAATCTCAAAAACAATAGACATGTCTGGAAATATTTACAGTTCTGGGGGAATGAGAGATAATTTAAAGCAATAAATAACACTAATATTTGTTGTAAAATTACAAGGGATGTTGATTGGATCACTCAGTGAAGATATGCCTTGTTTATTGTTTTACTTCAGTGGCCATACTAGCATGACCAGTGAGTGTTGACACTTCTGTGATCAATCTCACGTTCGGCTATTTCCGTACTGGTGGAACATAGCCTCTCACATAGAATGCACAAAAGCTACCCGTGGGGAGCGTATGGCAATCACGTAGTGAGCTGGCTACAAAATAATGCCTTTGATAATTGAGCGATCCAGTCGCCGTTTATCGTGAAATTAAGTCAATTTTAACCATATAAGAACATAATACATTCAAAAATATTTATATGTTTAGTTGAATAATAGCAATCTAGCTCCAGAATCACCAGCTTTGCTAAGTTCGCCAATAATGTAACAGCTGAACGGAAGATTGTTTCCGCCAAAAATTAAGTGTGTGCATGTGCGAACATGATCCCGTTTCCGCTCCCAGAAATCCACTAAGCCAGAGGTCACTTATGCAGCTGGCGAGTTCTGGGGCTAGATTGTTCTGTAATTACTAATTTTAAATGAAATACTGGAAATTTATTCAGGAGACAAAATGTCAACAATAAAATATATTATTACGTGAATTAGTAAAGTCCTGTGAATATTAAGTGAATTACAGTACTACTGCCATAGTCATTCAGTCAATCAGATTCATTGCTGTTTTCACACTGTCTATGGAAAAACTTCTGTTTAATATTGGATGAATATTTATTATTATAACAAAATAAAATTCATACTGTTTATATATTTGGGTGAACAAATATTTATTGTGTACAGTTGAAATTTACTGTTTATTTTTGTACAGTTCATTTGTCTTCTACTGTAAATATAAACAAATTAAAGAACATAAATCACAGTATAAAACTTTGTTTTATTTCTTCAAGTAGGAATATACAATAGTTTATCACAGATAGAAAGAAATGTCTTGTTCTGACATATTAATGTACAATAACACGAATGTCAATTGAGCAGTTTGATCGAGCAGTGGAGTATGCCTGGCTAACCAGCCATGTAATATGATGGGCATTCATTCTAAAAGATCAATCTTTGATACCAGTAATAGTTCCTAATTCTAGCAGTGGAGAAGTTAAAAACTAGGATTTCTATGTAAGATCCAATAGGTGATAATATATTCCAAATCTTTCACTCGTTCAGACTAATCAAAAAGTACATAATAGAGATTACATGCAATCCCCTGGTTCACTAATATAGTCTCCATGTAAACTGTGCTACTCGAACTCGAGTTTGTTGTAGTCCCAGTATATTTAATTTGTGAGGTGGGTGGAATAGGGCTTGTAGCTTTAACATTACCTGAAGAAATAGATAGGGACGACATAAACTGGTGGTGCTACAGGTTACCAATGCTGAGGGAGTTCAACAATCAGCCTTGGGCTATTTGGGACCTTGTAAGACTTGATTTCCTCCTTTTAGGAGAGATTGATTCAGTCAATATTGAATCTCATATATTTTGTTTGACCAGTTTGAAGCACCATATCGAGGGAGCGTTTTAGAATATCAATGCCAGTATGGGTGTGCACAATAAAATGCACATTCATAACTGATAAAACCAAAATTTCTAAAACCGTTAATATCAGAAAGTTCAGGTTTTCCCCAAAATCAAGAACTGTGCCACAAAGTTTGCAAACCCAAATATGATGAGAATGGAATGAATAATAACTTTCAGATAAGTCAGCTCTCCTTTGGCTCGTAATGATAACATGTAAACTGTACAGGGTAAGGCGATGGCATAGGCAAAACCACAGAAAGCCCCGACAAAACTGAAAAAAGATTAAAACGGTTAAATTAAAGTAACTATATCTCTCATCATAGCAACATGAGATTGATGTAATCAAAACCCCTCGGCTTTTCCCAAGTGATTGACAACAATGTGTAGTGTGAATTGGGGAAGAGAGAGTTCTATGTGGGATGATCAAGCTAAAAGTAATTTACAATTTGCAGTGTATGGATGTATCCGCAGATCCGAAAAGGACATAACTCCATAAGCCGAGGCGAGTAATCCTTGTAGAATACAATATAAATAAATTTCCAAAATATAGTAGCTATACCGAACACAGTTCTGCAGATATTGTTGGTTACATTCAGGCATATTATGACAGAAATACAAATTAATATATCTGTAAAGGGGCATAACTCTTTGAAATATAGGCCGAGGGGAGCCACTTTCGATAGGTGTCTGACTTAGCACTCTGTAAAATAAGAACTGAGACGAATAAACTGTACCGAACACGGATCTGCAGATATAACTTGTACATTCAACTAAAGATAACAAAAATCCGAGATTATTACATCCGAAAGGGGCATAACTCCATAAGCCGAGGCGAGTAATCCTTTGTTGGCTTATAGAATACAATATAAATAAGTTTCCAAAATATAGTAGCTATACCGAACACAGTTCTGCAGATTAGTTGGTTACATCCAGGCATAGAGGACAGAAATAGAAATTGATATATCTGTAAAGGGGCATAAATGTTTAAAATATCGAAATGGGCCGAGGGGAGCCACTTTCGATAGGCGTCTGACTTAGCCTCTGGAAAATAAGAATCGAGACGAATAAGCTGTACCGAACACGGATCTACAGATATAACTTGTACATTCAACTACAGATAACAAAAATCGGAGATTATTCCATCGGAAAGGGGCTCAACTCCATAAGCCGAGGCGGGTAATCCTTTGTTGGCTTGTAGAATACAGCAATATAAATAAGTTTCGAAAATATAGTAGCTCTACCGAACACAGTTCTGCAGAATATAGTTGGTTACATTCAGGCATATAGGATAGAAATAGAAATTAATTTTTCTGTAAAGGGGCATAACTCTGTAAAATATGGGCCGAGGGAAGCCATTTTCGATAGGCGTCCCGACTCGGCACTAGATAAATAAGTGCTGAAAATTTGGTGGTTGTGTCTCAAGCGGTTTTGCCTAAAATGCGGTAACGGACGGACGGATGTACATGGCAACGACAATACCCCAGGCCAAAATGGCTGAGGGGTAACAAACTGTTTGTTTTACTCAAGAATAAATTTGCTTTGTTATGTAGTAATGAGATTGACTATGGATTAGGAGAACCTGCCAATCATTAATTCCACCAAAATTTGACACCTTCCCTCAGTGCTATTTAACAAAACATGGCCCTAGCATGGGCAATAGCAAATCGTTGACTCATGGGCGTAGACAAGTTTTGAAGTTTGGGAGGCTTCAGAGGGGGTGAGCCTGAGAGGGGGGGTATCCCCCCTCGCAGTGTAGGATTTTTTTTGTGGAAAATTGATGGTAAACTGGTGCTCACTGAGAGCATTTGGGCAGTCTAAGATTGTAATAAATGATCTTCATTTGTGCCAAAATGTCTTATTTATAACAGTGGTGATCACCAGAAAAAAAGTCATGGAAATACACAGATCCAAGCCGAAATGATCCTTTAATCTCATGTGTTTACACTATAATTCAAGTTAATCCTTAGACAATACTATCTTGCCTTGATAGGAGCGGGAGGTGCACTGACCTGTGGCGCTGACCGAATGAGTTCTGGTTCGTTAATCTGGTCGCTTTGCTCTCTCTTTAACGTATATTTTGAATGGTCATAATTGGAGTCAATAGGTGAATATCTGGTGGTTTGAATCAACAGGGAAATGATGAGAGAAAGGGACAGATATATGAGCATATAATGCTTTGGACAGATCCACAGATTGCAGCTAGAAGCTGGACTGTTTGCTCAGGGAGGTGCGTCAAGACTGTCAGGCGGTAGTCAACTCACCTGATGATTGTCCCTATGTGGGGTAAGAAGCGGGCAAACACCACACATATTCCTATCAGCACCAGATTCAGCAGTAATACCGGCTTGATACTGTAAACAAAATCAGGATTAATCTGGGTCAGTGAAGATTAACTTCCTTTCTACTGACATTTTTAACAGTTCCAAGCTGGTACCAGCAATGGAATGAATGAAACAAAGATATACTTATCACTGCCTATGTAGTTTCAAAGGCAATACTTCAGGCTTTTGAACAATGTATAATATAATGAAAATATTTGTCTATAAATTCATCATTGAACTATATGGTACAGGGAGGGTTAAACAGAAACTATGATTCTGTCGGCTATGTATGTTAATTTTACAGAAACATCTTGGTGGTAAAAATGTCATTGGAATTGTTTGCATACTATGAACCGTGCAAAGCAATGAGAACCACCCAGCCATGGGGGTACATGTATTTACGTAGGGTCCTGGTTGATGAAGAAGCAGTTGATGTCAACAAGCAATAGGTTAATCTCACTTAATTAAGTTTGGTGCTCCCAAACAATGTAATTTTTGAGATAATGGGGACAAATTGATAGTTTGATCTGGTGAACTGAAAAGATGGGTCCGTCTGATTGATTTTCGATCGACTTCTGTTTCAGGACCCCATGCATATGTGATGTAAGATCGGGGAGTACAACCAAGCCGATGGTGTTCTGCATGGTTCATGTGCAAGTCTTTGGTAGGACTCACCCTGGGACCTTTCATTGTCAAAGTGGGCTCTCTAACCACCAGACCATTGCAGTGTAGTTATATTGGTTATATTAGTATTTGACCTTGATAAAAAATGTCAAGGTCAGTTATTTTCAATTGGCTTCGGAGTCTTCACCAGCTGCATATGTGGTATGACTTTGAAATGCCTGGCTGTAATCTTTCTTGAGGTATTGTGTCCACAAGAAAGTTGGACAGATAATTGATGCCAGCGACAATACAGTTCAGGCAAAATTGCCCAAGGGGTGAAAACTGCAGTCACAGATATCTACTGGGGTGAAGAACAGATTTATGCTGAACCAGAAGACTGGAAATCTTACCCTGGCCACACTGTGCCAAAAAATGCATACATCACTTGAACCCTGAATATATAGGTCAGGAGTGGGAACACAGCAGTCATCTGAACAAACAGACAAATACGAGCTACGAATGCCATGACATCATCACTCTGGAAATTATTCAACAAATTCTGAAAGTAAATGAATAGAACGATATTACTCAGCTCTATATGTCTGCTTCAGTGTTATCAGTAGGTACTTCTCAGTTCGCTATTTTACATTAATCGTTATTGAAGTAAAATGGGAAATAAGTTACTTGGGGTATGGCTAATTGATTTAATGCATTAAACATAATTTGAATTCAAGAGTTATATATGAAGATGGAAATTGTGCACAAATTTAATGAAATTTTCAATCAACACAAGATATATTGAGAATTTGATTACATACACATGTCAGGAATTCATAGACAAGAGTTTGGGGGGCCAATAATGGGTCCTAAAGCTTTTTCTAGAAACTATTTCCCTAGATAAACTAAATTTAACCTGGAATTTACGCAGAAAACTTATGTATTTCCTTTATTTTTTATTGAAAGTTGCATTTTACTAAAAAAATTTGGAAAACCAAATATTTTACAAAATTTTGGATTAATCTCCAGGTGCCATAATGAAACTCAATATTGATGATAAAACTCAATTTTGCATGAAAATGGAACATCGTGTCTATAAATTCCTGCATGTATAATGTTGGTTGAACAGAAGCATATGATATCTGTTCTGGTGTTACATAACGGGTAATTTCACTCACATCTTCTATACAGGTTTTAGATAATGGGAAGGCTGAATACATCATGAATCCAACATAGAAATACGTCAGACATACCAGGATGTATGCTATCGTTAGATCCCGTACCTGTTCAAATAATATATTATCAGGTTATTGGTATGGTAAGGTCTCTTAATTTGATCACTTCAAAACACACTACAAAAGTCAATTACAGAACACACTACAGAAGTCAATTACAGAACACACTACAGAAGTCAATTACAGAACACACTACAGAAGTCAATTACAGAACACACTACAGGAGTCAATTACAGAACACACTACAGAAGTCAATTACAGAACACACTACAGAAGTCAATTACAGAACACACTACAGAAGTCAATTACAGAACACACTACAGAAGTCAATTACAGAACACACTACAGAAGTCAATTACAGAACACACTACAGAAGTCAATTACAGAACACACTACAGAAGTCAATTACAGAACACACTACAGGAGTCAATTACAGAACACACTACAGAAGTCAATTACAGAACACACTACAGAAGTCAATTACAGAACACACTACAGAAGTCAATTACAGAACACACTACAGAAGTCAATTACAGAACACACTACAGAAGTCAATTACAGAACACACTACAGAAGTCAATTACAGAACACACTACAGGAGTCAATTACAGAACACACTACAGAAGTCAATTACAGAACACACTACAGAAGTCAATTACAGAACACACTACAGAAGTCAATTACAGAACACACTACAGAAGTCAATTACAGAACACACTACAGAAGTCAATTACAGAACACACTACAGAAGTCAATTACAGAACACACTACAGAAGTCAATTACAGAACACACTACAGAAGTCAATTACAGAACACACTACAGGAGTCAATTACAGAACACACTACAGAAGTCAATTACAGAACACACTACAGAAGTCAATTACAGAACACACTACAGAAGTCAATTACAGAACACACTACAGGAGTCAATTACAGAACACACTACAGAAGTCAATTACAGAACACACTACAGAAGTCAATTACAGAACACACTACAGGAGTCAATTACAGAACACACTACAGAAGTCAATTACAGAACACACTACAGGAGTCAATTACAGAACACACTACAGAAGTCAATTCCAAAAACTATTATGCCTATTTTATCCAATACTTCAAAAATGTTCCCTTCAGTCAAATTGTTTGTTCGAGTTGAAATGTGGTCTAAAAGTGATTGAATTGATGGATACCTCTAATATGACAAACTTAATTCCTGTGAACTCTTCGCCAACTAATTTACAGAACAATTGATGATTATTTCAGATATGAACATGGGAAACAGTTATACTGTGAAATTTCTATCTGCAATTGGTCAAGGGGATATAACTCAACATGTAGAAACAGTTGAATTATTAGTTCCAGGCCTTGCAATTCTAGTCCTGGTTTATTCAGGGCTTCACAGAAAAATAACTAAGTAGCTGGATGATCATAAACAGATAAATTTAGCTTCTATAAACCTATGCCTGTATCAGACTATCAGTTATTTGGGTTTATCTATGAATTCAGTCTTCAATTTAGCCACATCACTAAATCTATTCACAAGTACAACATATGACAATACTCCAACTTCTAACGTACATTATTTTCTGGATGTTTTTGATTACGGACCACTGATAGGACACAGTTATGAATGAAGTATGCCAAGGCAGCCACTCCGGTGAGTGCAGGGAATGTGTCTCGAATTTCTGAAATAAATAAATGGTCAATTACACATTACATACTGGATTTGCACATGGAATATTGCAGGTCTTGTACTGTAAGTAGAAACATGGATTCAAGTCCATGAAGGTTGTTGAAGGCAGGGAAGTTCAGGTATGTACAAAGACATTTATGAAAGTCTGAATACAATAATTCCTCTGATAATTCAATGCCCTTATTAAAATTCAATTATCCCCAAATTTGGCGACAAAATTCAATCAGCTGTTCCAATAGATTTGATCATCCTTCAAAATTATTGAAATAATGAAGAAATAATGGATTATATGAATGATTTTGAACCTGTTTTTCAGCTTTCTGTTCTAATAAGTTTGATCTCCCCCCTGGTTTTATAATAGAAAATTTCACTTCCATTGATTGAATTATAAGAGGGTTATCGTAAAACAACACAAAATACAGATAATGCAGGCTTTACTCTCCCTACTAAAATGGCAGCATCAGTTGATGACCACAACAATTAAATCTTGTAGTTTTCACAACAAACTGTATTTGTTGTCGAGCAGCAGAATTATCAGAAGAGAGTCAAGGGCAGCAAAAGAATGTACACTACATTACTGTATATGGTTTCTATTTAACTAATTTCATATTACAGTGAAACCTGAGAACTCCGACCACTGGAAACACCGGAACGTTGTCAACACCGACCAAACTCTCCGGTCCACTTTTTCTCCAATGTTAATTGCCTATACCAAGACCCTGAATACACCGGAACCTGTCCCCTTCGGAACCGACCGTGTTTTTAAATGCAAACCTATCTAAACAATGTTAATTGGCCCTGAAAACATCGACGCTGCATGCTATCCGACCGACTCACGCACCAGGAGGTCGGTCGGCCGTCGACTCGGCTATAATCCGCTTAGAACATTCAGCACGCCCAAACATGTAGCAGTCAATTACACGAGGTGTTTGTTTGTCTTTGTTCCGTTAACTCACTATAGTATAATAAATACTGGTCCTAGGGGGCCACACCTGCAATAACACTGGTGGAAACCCAGACTCCCTCGTGGCCGGTTATTCCCTGTCAGACATATTTAACTGTGACGAGACTGGTTTGTTTTTCCGTGCAATGCCGGACAAGACACTCGGAAGAAAAGGGGAGAGTACAAGTGGTGTAAATCCAATCCGCAATCCGCAAATCCAGGCCATGACGAGCATAACAGAGGATATGATCGTGAAGGAGCAGAGCAGGAAAGAGCAATCCACGCTCGATAGGTTTTTCACTAAATATTAAAGTGCTACAACTGACAATTATTACATGTATTCAAATATTTAAGTTCATTATATTATTATATTGGCGTATTTATATATTTCGCATTGTGCTGACTTGAGTGCTATAGACCCGACACCTTACGTGACCTACATTGTACCGCAGTTGCGTCATCTTATACACTTTCCTTCATAACATCTTGTATATATTTTCATCATAAATGTGCATTGTAAATATAAACGATCAACATCATTTATAGTATTGCATATAATTTATTTATTTTGTCGTCTCTCAGCCAGACGCCAAAATCATCAACCCTGAGAAAACCGACACACTGTCAAAACCGACATATTTCTTCGGTCCCGTGCAAGGTCGGTGTATCCAGGTTTCACTGTACCATGATATTTTTTTGCAACATAATGCATTTTACCGAGGGTTCAATTTTCGAAGCGATAGTATAAAACATGCCGCACCAAATGAAAGGCTTACAAGACTGACTACCAGTCCAGGGACCCCGAGTTGGCCATTAAATTGATGTCGTGTTACATGAGGGAGGTGGCAGGGTAATGCAATTGTATTATGATCCCAAACTGCCATTTAATCGCCATGGATCTACATTACATCATGGACTAGAAGAGGGCTAAAACATCATCAGGTTTCAGGTCTATAGGCAATACAATATGTTGTGTAATATTTAATATGCAAAATAGATTCACAACAATTTATTTTTTAATACCATCAGATGCAAAGATATATTTGGCAGATTTTTCTTAGTTTAGAATATTCTATACTTCATTCCGCAAAAGCAGGTTTTTTACCTCCATTTTCGAGAGGGAGTTATCCTTAATCTGCTGGTAAACGATGACCAGTCGATGAAATGATATACTCACGTGGTACATAAAGGTCTGTGTGTTCTGAGCTGAAGTCCAAATGAAAACCCCACCTGATAGATTTGGCAGTGATAAATGATACCACATAGGCTACAGATACAGTACCTGTGGGAAAGGATATTACAATTATAAAGTAGGATTGATGGGCCACATACAAAAACTTAACTTCAATCATGGAATCCATCATTCACAAGTTAGGTAGCATCTTGAAATTGGGCATGCTAGGCATTCCAAACAGAGAGGCATGGTGCACCATGTTGGAACTCCTAGGAACTCCATGGCATACTTTTTGGAACTCGGCAGACAAAGGAAGGCTTATGCACTGCGATGGCATGAGGGGAATGGCATATGCCAATCCAATTGGAACTCTTCTCCATCCAGATCAGAACCCTAAACTGGGCACGGTCTATCCCATTTGGATAACCGGCATATACCACTCCTATAAAGGAGCTCATGCCCTAATTTCAAGAAGCTCCCTTACTTGTACATGTGGTCTATATATTTTCTAGCATATGAAACAATGATATTACAGAGCTGCAGCTTGGATAACACCCCATGAAACAATGGCTAATTTCCGTCAATGACTTTTCGAACATTCAGGGGGAGGCCCTCATTTATGTTTTATTTCTGGTGGAAGGTTGAATATAGTCTGTCAAAATCATAAAATTTTACATTAGAATGTTATCAACAAGGATAAATAGCAGGGCTGTTATGTAGTATTTTCCATGCGCTACTATTCTCAAGGTAATGTGTACGAGTTAGGCACATTGAGATACATTTGGGTTGCCTGATATCAAGTTGGCATATGCTTTAGGCAACCCAGTTTATCCCTTCACCATAGCATAACATCCCTGAATATGTTATCAGCCTCAAAATTGACGAATTTTCTAAATTACGTATCACCTGTGGTTTTTGGGGGGTTTTTTTTTTAGCAGTGAAGCATCATAGTTTTTATATTTTATGGGAGCGAGGTGTCTATACACAACGAATGCAAGAAAATCGTATTGGAAAAATTTGAAACTCTGTCTTGCCATTGTTTTCGTGTTGTACGCGGAAATGAAAATGACATCACTGTGTGACATTTCAGTGATGTAGCGATGCTCATGAATCTAAATGCAGAACAGCTGCATACGTAGACAGCATGTAACACACATGCATATGCTTGATGACACTGCTGTAGAAAATAAACGGCATGCCATGCCTTTCTGAAGATTAAATTCTTTCATTTTCTCATGAAAGACAGACAAAAATTTAGTTTTATGTGGTGAACTGTGTTTTATTTAGTACCTATATCAACATATATCAAGAAAAGTAAATTCCAGCTTAGATTCTGAGGCCGTAATACATTTATAATACAAACACTTATTATTATCTTTGATTACATGTTGTTCGACTTGTTGTTTGATTTAATTTAAAAACTTTGGCATGTTTGGTGGCTGAATAATAATAATCCAACATTCAAAACTAAGTTCAATTTCTTATTTTATACTCACCCAGCATATTAAATTTTGTAAAAAATGTAGGAGATTTGAAGTTTAAAAGTGGCCCAAGAACGAAGATAAGAAAGAATGGAACTGTCTGTTGTGCATCCCAGACTTTGTTGAACGTCATCGTCTCACTGGATATCCCCAACAATGGGCGTTCATACATGAGCTCGTCAGTGTATGATGATGTATTGGAGGCCGGGGATATATTGTAGAAAGGATCATTGTTGGGTGGGTGAGGACAGTAAACTGGAATGTAAGAGGGATATATCATCAAGTAAAACAGTACTCACAGATATTCTGAAATAGCAGTACATTCTCCTGTAATTAGGTCATTTTCTAATAAATCAGTCTATTAACAGTCAATCACCCTAACATTAGACCACCCTACCTAATTAATGTAACAATTTACATACAGGAGAAATTAAATATTTTATGTTTAAGAAAAACAACATCTGATTTCATAATATTTTATTGGCACCATATTAAACACGTCATTGGGAATAGAACACATGGACTGATATGAAGCCCAGTGTTTTCTACATGGCAGATACAAGGGCCACATTCACTTATTAAACTCAGGAATAGCAAGTAAAGATAAGTATGTACCTATATACACAAGCCAACTTATCCATTCACACTTCTAATTTGCCTTGATAGATCAGCTCACCGGTTCTGTTCTGACAGAAGAATTTAAAAATAATACACAAAACGTCATGGTTTGAATTTTGAATGATGGGGTTATTGATTGGCTGTCCTATCTATCATATTAGGAGGAATAACAAAGTAAACTGAAAGAAGATATCACCCTTCATGCATTTGGTAGGTTCTCATTGGTTAACCTTTGGTTCATGGATGAAATTCATACATCAGGTTTTGAATGCTTTAGGTGGTCAGATCTATCAAGACTACTTTGAAGTGTGAAAGGAGAAATGAGCTTGTGTATGAAGATGATAAACAATAAGAGTGTAGATTGTAACTCACCATCACCATATTGTGAGTAATTAGCTGGAGTGCTGGCACTAGATGAGTTCACCTCCTCATGAACCTTGTCTGTAATATACATGTAACATGAGTGAGTGAGTGAGTGAGTGAGTGAGTGAATAGGGTTTAACGTCGCTTTCAACACTTTTTTATCTATATCACCACGGGGAAGGGAAGGGAGTGGGAGGGTACCTACTTGTAACAGAGCAGATCTAATGCTGCCATTTTATAGTGCTGTCTGACTGAAATATCATGCCGTAGCCAGACACTCCACTACATGTAACATGGAGTGTGCTTGAAGACGCACGATTACACCTTGTCCTACATACAATACAGTTACATATTATCCGACAACAAGCAAATCCTTTGATAATTCAATCGCAGTTTAAAATTTCCTCACCATAAGATCAGGGGTGATCAATTTAGAACAGAAACTAGGAAAACAATGGTCCAAAGTCTAGGTGATAACCAATTATTTCTTCATTCTTTTAATCATTCCAATGGGTGATCAATGTTTTTTAGAGTGACTGATTGAGTTTTGTGCACAAACATGAAGGAGATTGAATTATTAAAGGTTTAACTGTACATCACTTGAAAACAATGTTTTACAGAAAAAAATTATTCTGATATATTATAAAACTGATTCTTCAAACAAAAAATGTTGTGCCTTGGGCTCATTTGATATTTGATGAAAGTTGAAAGTCCCACTCACTAACATTCCCCAAAAGCTATATTTCAAGATCTACTGACTTTAAGCTAAGATATTCTTGAGATAACACAGATTCAAGTGCAGTCATACATCTCCTCTCTAATATATGTCTGTCCCTTGAGATGATCATACTTACTGTATACAAATTTGACATCATTGTAGAGGAAGTTAGACATGAGGATCCAGTAAACGATCATTCCCCCCAGTAACGTAACCAGGGAGCAGATTATACTACACACCTCCGCCCATCTACCCAGGTAATACCGACACACGTCAGAGAACTCCACCACCTCACCTTGTAGCTCTGTAGAGAAGACAACTTACAGATAAGCACTGGCAGTATTTGACTGGTTCAACCATTAGTTACGCACAAATAATAGGGTTACCATAGGTCACAGAATATTGGTTATATTGGGAAGCACCATACGCCGCCAAAGCAGTAATGGCCAATTTAAGTTATGTTTTGCATCATATGGTAGAGCTGTGACCTCCAAAGGAGTTAACCACCTGGGTTAACCAAATCAACAATGCAGCAGACAATCCCTGACTTGCACTTCAGTTGACATTAATCTGTAGACAATTAGATCTGACCCGATAGCAGCAGCAGGTGCATTGATGCTTGGCTCAAGTTCAAGTCCGAGATTCAACTAAAATATCCACTTGCATCAAGGTCGCAATTGGAGATCAAGATTTGGCAGAATTGGCCAGTGATGAGGTTACAGGTATATTTGGTCAAATAAAACATAACTGAATCCATATGTCTGAGCAGGAAACATGCTTCAATGTAATACAAATGCAACTGATTATAAACTGCATGTTTTATATGAAGCTACAGGGCTTCAGAAACCTTGGAATAAAAAAATCTCTCATAGTATGGTATTGGGGCAATCATGACCAGAAACAATTCATTTATGAACTATGAGAATATGCTGTTAGTTGACGAAAATTACAAAATATTGTACGTACCTATACCTTGTACTGAAGTCATCACCCGATAACTGGTGTAGAGCATTAGACCAGCCATGAACACAATGAGAACAAGGCCTGTGGCAAACCCTGCCTGAGAAACACAACATAGGAGAGTAAGAGTCGTCAATGATTCGTCTGCTCCAGTGATAATAATTATCAGAATTACTTATTCTGTAAACAGGGGTGTTCCAAAAAATAGTACATGGGGTGGGGGGGAGACACCTTTTTCTGAACCCAACCACCCATATACCATTTATCCTATCTATAAATGTTAAATGTCAGTTTACCACCAACCACATATAGGCCTACCATAAAACTGATAGATCTTTCCCCCATACCATGTACTTTTTCTGTAACAACCCTTAGTTGCAATTATCGGTCCTGTAATGGGATAGCTATCTATCTTTTTACGAGAGTCACCAGTCTTACTCAGTGATAGTCATCAGTCATACTCAGTGACAGTCATCAGTCTCACTCAGTGATAGTCACCAGTCTTACTCAGTGATAGTCCTCAGTCTCACTCAGGGATAGTCACCAGTTTTACTCAGTGATAGTAACCTGCCTTACTCAGTGATAGTCCTGAGCCCAGTCTTACTCAGTGATAGTCACCAGTCTTACTCGGTCATAATCACCAGTCTTACTTGGTCATAGTCATCAGCCTTATCACCAGTCTTACTCGGTCATAATCACCAGTCTTACTTGGTCATAGTCATCAGCCTTACTCAGTGATAGTCATCAGTCTCACTCAGTGATAGTCACCAGTCTTACTCAGTGATAGTCCTCAGTCTTACTCAGTGATAGTCACCAGTCTCACTCGGTCATAATCACCAGTCTTACTTGGTCATAGTCATCAGCCTTACTCAGTGATAGTCATCGGTCTCACTCAGTGATAGTCACCAGTCTTACTCAGTGATAGTCCTCAGTCTTACTCAGTGATAGTCACCAGTCTTACTCGGTCATAATCACCAGTCTTACTTGGTCATAGTCACCAGTCTTACTCAGTGATAGTCCTCAGTCTTACTCAGTGATAGTCACCAGTCTCACTCGGTCATAATCACCAGTCTTACTTGGTCATAGTCATCAGCCTTACTCAGTGATAGTCATCGGTCTCACTCAGTGATAGTCACCAGTCTTACTCAGTGATAGTCCTCAGTCTTACTCAGTGATAGTCACCAGTCTTACTCGGTCATAATCACCAGTCTTACTTGGTCATAGTCATCAGCCTTACTCAGTGATAGTCATCAGTCTCACTCAGTGATAGTCACCAGTCTTACTCAGTGATAGTCCTCAGTCTTACTCAGTGATAGTCACCAGTCTCACTCGGTCATAATCACCAGTCTTACTTGGTCATAGTCATCAGCCTTACTCAGTGGTAGTCATCAGTCTCACTCAGTGATAGTCACCAGTCTTACTCAGTGATAGTCCTCAGTCTTACTCTGTGATAGTCACCAGTCTTACTCGGTCATAATCACCAGTCTTACTTGGTCATAGTTATCAGCCTTACTCAGTGATAATCATCAGTCTTACTCAGTGATAGTCACCAGTCTTACTCAGTGATAGTCCTCAGTCTTACTCTGTGATAGTCACCAGTCTTACTCGGTCATAATCACCAGTCTTACTTGGTCATAGTTATCAGCCTTACTCAGTGATAGTCACCAGTCTTACTCAGTGATAGTCACCAGTCTTACTCAGTGATAGTCACCAGTCTTACTCAGTGATAGTCACCAGTCTTACTCTGTGATAGTCACCAGTCTTACTCGGTCATAATCACCAGTCTTACTTGGTCATAGTCACCAGTCTTACTCAGTGATAGTCACCAGTCTTACTCAGTGCCATTTTTGTTTGTGTGTGAATGACTTGTGTGTAAGGGTGAGTGTGAGGGACTCAAGGAAGATTGGTTTGGTATTAATTGAATTCCCTCCGTAAATAAATTATTATTATTATTATAGTCACCTGCCTTACTCAGTGATAGTCCTCAGTCATAATCACCAGTCTTACTTGGTCATAGTCACCCGTCTTACTCAGTCATAGCCATCAGTCTTACTGAAATTGGGAGACTTGTTTTATCCTCTTAATGCTGAGCATAGGCAAGGAAGCAGCAAGTTCCATTTTTGAAGTCTTTGGTATGACCATGCCTGGAACTGAACCCAGTACCTACTGCTTATGAGGCCGACACTCTAACGATTAGGCGACGGCAGCAGCATACATATTACAGATATATATTGGGGACATATCAGTGCCAGCGCTATACTGAAACTTGCTGTGTAATGAATGATGTTATAATGAGGGAAACTGCCCTTTCACAGCAATGCTGAAAAGAATATTACTTGAAATCCTAATGATTCACTGCAAAATGAACTGGATGTTTATATACCTTCTTGGACAATTATTGGATGACATCGATGGCAGAATAAAAAGGACGGTACCTGTCTAATTGCCCAAGGCATACTGAGTAGAGAGGTGCCCATCATAGTGTTCCATAAGGCAAAGCTGAAATACATGGACAAATACGGTTAATTACTTGTTTATCTGGCTTTTCCTGCTGCTTAGTTATTGACAGTACATACACACTGTTGATTACACTACATATGAGACAATGACAAATTAATCCCGAATTCAAACGGATATTATAAAGATACAATACATCAAGTTGAAGTGAAAAGTGCTAAACATGTTTTTTAGATTCTCTGTTCATAAATGACAATAGCAACTTCAATCATTTTATACATTGTCATGAAATAATTATACTTTTGGTTTTTCTTGCCCTCCATTTACCAGCAGACATCAGATATATCCCCAAAACTGTTGACAACAGTTAAACTTTCTGATGGAAAAAACTCAAATTTACACACTTTTTTTTCAGCCTACTTTAACTTTGGATTTGAGGTTTTCTTCTATATTTTAACATGCGATTTTGTCACTCATCTCTATTGCCAGAAATCACCATGGCGATGGACCCATTTTTAGTGACAAATTTCCATCAGTAATACATGTGGTAAAATTGAATGTTATAAGATGGTATATTTTTTACTGAATCCTAAAATCCCATTGAAATCCATGGTAATTCTTAGATTCTTTCATCCATACAAAAATCAATTATTTAAGGATGTCCGCTGGTGGTAAATCGAAGTAATTAACTTTTTTAATAATGAGTGATGTTGCATTAATAATTATGTAATATGAGCAAAAACAAAGGAAAAAAAATGGGTTGGTGTGCATTTTTTAGCTGTAGGCAATGATAAAGTGATCGTGAACCCTCAAGTTAACTTTCCATCAAATGAAAGACCATTGCGAACAGTGTGGGAAAATATTTATTTTAATTTTTTACGATTTTTTTACACAGAGTAAACTGCAATTAAAGTATGGTATTCTTTGGTGGTCTGTTGCAATCATATTTAGGTCCAGTGACGTCACACTGCCTTAATACATATATTTCAAACTTTGTATGCACTTTCCAGTGCTTGATTCAAGCTTCAGGTATGTATACTTTGAGCTTCAACACAGACTCACTGTTCCAATGTGCATGTTTCACCAAAATCTGGGAGATGGTGACTCATGAGTTTCAAGTCAATTTAAATCTTGCATTTAATTTCCCAGATTTTGGAACATGCACATTGGAACAGTGAGTCTGTGTTGAAACTCAAAGTATACATACCTTAAGCTTGAATCAAGCACTGAAAAGTGTATACAAAGTTTGAAATATATGTATTAAGGCAGTGTGACGTCACTGGACCTAAATATGATTGCAACAGACCAGAATACCATGCTTTAATTGCAGCTTACTCTGTGTAAAAAAATCGTAAAAAATTAAAATAAATATTTTCCCACACTGTTCGCAATGGTCTTTCATTTGATGGAAACTTAACTTGAGGGTTTACGATCATTTTAAGTGGACTGACCCATGCTCAATTTGATAAACCCAGAAAACATAGGGAATAGCCCTAGGTTTGAAGCATATTCATGAAAACTTCATATAAATAGTACCGGTATTTAAGTGTTTCTTATATTCAAACTATTTGCATATAATCACAATGTCTATCAATATTTATCAAATTGGATGTTGCTGTGCAAAATTCTCGGCTAGAAGGCTTTTAAAGGAAATCCCTATCTCTTGACCTAAGGAAGGGAGATAACCAGTGGACATACTTAACAAAACGTCATGGTCAAAATATCTAATTTTTTTATATGCTCATTGAAACAGTATTTCAATATAAGACTGTTATTTCGAGGGCTTTATTATCAACTTCTTTGTGTGTGAAGGTAAGGAAACCCCTTAAACTCATCTTCCTTACATCAAGCTAATTTCTACGCTCCCACTTCAAACTTCCCTTGATATATCTGGCTCCCTCCAAAATTCAAAGAACTTATAAATAGACACGAGACGTCACTGAGCTGGAAACCATTTGAATTTTGAAATGTGTCACAGAAGAGCTTTATTGATTGGCTGACCTATACATGGGCCAATACAAGCACCATACTAGGAGGAATGATGCCGCTACTTGAGGATGATGGCACTCTACAAACAATTGGCATGTAGGTTCTGCTTGGTTCGTTTCATTCGTAGGTGAAATTTACACCTCAGAATTTGAAGGCTGAAGGTGGTCCGATAAATCAAGGCAGGTTTGAAGTGGGAATGTAGAAATTGGCTTGATAAAATAAAGATGCTTAAACTGAACATGTACCACATCTACATGTAACTTACATGGTGATCAGACTGCCCTGTTTTCCTGTGACAGGGACCAGTATTTGCGTGACGAAGGCTGCAGGAACCACATGGTCTGGCATATGCTGTGAATATAAAGCAGTATGCGGTACCGGTATAGTGCACCAATTTACATGTATCATATCAATTTCACCACAATGACCAACAGGAAAGGATATTTATTTTGAGAAAAAAAATACACTCATCATTCATTCTTGTTTTGCTAGATTTACATATTTTCAGTAAGAAAACCTTAACTGAATAATCAGTGACTTTGTTGATTATGGGGCTGATGAAAGTTCTATCCAACAAAGATAATGTCATAGATAGATACCATTAGTTATACAATTTATGAGTGACCCCTCTCAACACTGGGGAGCATTGTCTGTGCAATGCATTTCAAGTGTGAATCGGGGCACCCAATCCAATCACCTAATCAAATCTTGCCTCATATGTACATGTATACCCCAGCATGTTTTAGCTTACTGCAATTAAAAGGTAAGCTCTCACTGCAGATCATTAGCTTTAGAGTTATTTTCTTACTCACCAGTCTACCTTCACTGTGTGGGGCCAGCTTGTTGTAGTATTTATATCGACTGACAGAGGCCACTGTGTCATTGTCATGATGACTGTGGTGTATAGGACCTGGACTGCCCTCAGTGTTGATTGTGTAATATTGTACAGGACGCCTGCAAATAAAATACCGTACGTCCATAATTAGAACCAGAAGACATGTAAGAAACCAAGCTCATTGAGAAATGTATGTACATCAGGCAAGCTGAAGTAGACGAGTTATACCGGAGGAGAAAAATAGGTAACATCACTTATTGCAAACTGTAATCATGCTGCATCATGTGCATGCCCTAGTTGTAGAATGCTCTGACAATCAACCAATTAAAACTGTTTGGCACATAAGCTTATACATGTAGACCCTCTCACATATTTCACTGTCTAGGACTGGCAAGAAATGTCTGAATTAAAAACTGTGGCAGCCGCTCATATGTCATATGTACAGTACTGGCGAAGGCACAAGGCTTATTATCGCTCATTTTAGCAGGGTACATGTACAGGTAGGGATGGAAGAATAGGGTACATATTATAAACTCAGAAGTGTGAAGAATGGAATCTAGAATGTGATTGATGAGCTGTGACAGACCTGACTTTATTAGAATCGTCTCTGGATTTTCGCCTATCTCCAGAATAATCTCGGGATGTGCGCCTAAAATCAACTCTTCCCTCAGCTTCCTCGTCGTTAGTCTCCCTGCGATTTGGAAAACAACATATCTGTCACGAATGATGAGGTCAAAGAACAAACATGTACAGACATTGATTTACAAAGATATATTGTACACGGTTTGTCTTTCTTATCCAAATACTCCTTACCTGTACATGATGAGCTTTATAGGGAATGTAAAATGATTCTGACTGGTTTATCGAAATCTAATTAAAGTTAATTCCTTTCTGCCCATTTAGATATCACTGTAGAACCTATTACTGCATTGATCCATCATGATCTCTTCACACATACTGTAGTGGCTTGAAGGGTTTGGTAGGGTTTCTTTGGTTGGCTCAGTCGAATCAGACCCAAGCTGAAGGGACCCTTTAATGATGCCATGCCCATGGTCTAGCCAATGTTGCACCATGATGCAGGGTAGATATGTGGACTGGTCTTTGATATCAGCCTGGTGGTAAATGGAGACGATGATCCTTTCCCCTTCCTCTCTTAGTTCACATGCAGCTGTGATGTCATAATGCTATGAAATATTCATGCCAAGGGTGCACTAACACTAAATTTAAGTAATATCCTAAAGCTACATATATGATTTGGAAGCATTGATAGAATATTAATTGATTAAGATTTGATTTATCGTAGCCATTCACCATTCACAAGAGCATGGTCCATTGCCATTAACACGAGACCCAAGTGGGTGAACAGCAGGAGTACCATGTCTGCTGTCACAATGGGAAGACTAATTTGCTCCTCATGATGACTGTACATAACTAGTCACATATGTCCAGTTAATCATATCATAGTTAAATATATCGTTGCTGTATAGCTGAAATACTGAACACGACGTTAAACCTTAACTCACTCACACCACAAACATGTTTAAATCTTTCAGTATGATTATAGCATGAGCAGTTAAGGAATCAACCAAGATCATGGTAAAGCCCTTACCCAATCACTCTTAGAACACCTTTCAATGAATCAACCGAGATCTTTTGCCTTCTACCTTATTCATGTTATTTTAGAGCAACCCAATTATGAGAAGTTTTCAACAAAAGTCATTTCTGCATTTAAGTGTTTATTTGACATATGTGGAAAACTTTTACACATGCATGATGTATGTCAAACAATTTCAATACATCTATAAAAGAATTATACATATAAGATTTTTCCTCATACATGTGGAAAAGTTTTCATACATGTGGAAAAGTTAAGTGAAATATACATGTAGTTAAGTTTTTTACATATGCATAAAACTTCTATACATTTGTGCAAATGTTTCCCACATATATGAGGGATAAATGATTGAAAACTGCTGTTGTTGTTGTTGAATACACAAACTTGTGACACCCATGCAGTGATGCAGCACTCAAATAACTTTGCAATACTTGCCGAGTAATAAAGTCTCGATCATCCGCCTGAATAGACAGGAGGGGTCGTTGTTCGTCCTCTAATTCTGCTACAGATGACCTGGACTTCTTCATACTTACACCTCTTGCAGTAATCTTTGGTTATCTTCCATCGATGTCATCGCTCTGTCGATAAAACCCAAAAGGTGTGTCAAAATCCTTTACCGCCTACCAGCTGTACGGTGTAGTATTTGATCATGTGACCGAAGTAACTTTACACAGACTTCGGCTGCAGACGTCATTCTACAGAACATCTCTGGTCATTCTGACACGTGTTAGGCAGTCTTGCTCCACTTGTCAGATTTAAGTCCATGCTTCATGGACTTTCTTTCTGCCAAATTTGTTCTAGACTAAGGCCATAGTTGTCAACTACCTCTTTGATAAGACAGGTACACGATGACACCTCGTACGATCCAGTCGGACCAATATGGGTCCACCTAGACCCCAAAACGTCCATTCCAATACACTTTTTCTACTGCCCATGCGCAGAATGACATCAGTTCCACCCCAATCCCATCGAGTTGAACTCTCCCCCACGAGAGCTTCACGATGACACCTCACACGACCCCACCTAGACCCCAAAACGTCCACCTCAGTGCTACTTGCCCAGTGCTCATTCGCACAGTCACTTTTCAACAAGTTTCAACCAATGGCTTAGGAACCCCTGTCGTCCTGTTCTACGTAGTGAGACGAGAAAAACAAGGAGCCACAACCCATACCGCAAATGCCATGAGCGGGTTTCCCATCAGGTTAAACATTGTCCATCCGTAGATTAACATTGGAAGTCACTGGGGTCTTATATGTAGCTCTTATTGGCCCGTCACGTGACCGGAAGTAACGTCACCGAAAATGACCTTCACATGACCTTTGACCTGGATGTGACCCGGAGGTCACGTGACCGGATGCGTTGAGGAAAGGTGTTCAGGCGTTGAGGCGTTGGTGGGCGTTACTGTATACTGTATCGTATCGGCCGTTTTCTTTATTCTGCGCATGCGCAGTCTGGCCGTAGTATAAAAAGTAGGCATTTTGGGGGATCTTTTGGGGTAGAGATGGTGCACCCTGGTGTACCCTATACCCTACGGGCTATAGGGTACAGGGTGCACCACAAGTACGTGCCCATGCGTGCGTTGACGTCACTTTCAAGCTCTGAGCTCCACGAGCTCCGAGCTCCAAGAGCTCCGATCCAAGAGCTCTGCCACACGGGAGCTACCACCACCACCGGGCGCACGGATGGTCCCTCTCTACACCAAATACCTTCCTTCACACCCTCAAAATGTCTACTTTGGCTACTACTCCTACTGATGACGTCATCTCACGCATGGGCACGTACCTGTGGTGCATCCACACTCTGGTGTACCCTATATCCTACGGGCTATAGGGTACAGGGTGCACCACAGGTACGTGCCCATGCGTGCGTGCGTCACTTTCGAGCTCTGAGCTCCACGAGCTTCGAGCTCCGCTCCAGAAGATCTGCCACACGGGAGCTACCATCACCACCGGGCGCACGGATGGTCCCTCTCTACGCCAAATACCTTCCTTCACACCCTCAAAATGCCTACTTTGAGTACTACTCCTACTGATGACGTCACCGATGACGTCATAAATGACGTGGACATGCCTCAAGACGGAGTCTACACCCCAAGGGCTACAAAATGACACCCCACATGACGCATTCGGACTCTACACCAAATATCTTCCTTCACTCCCCCAAAATGCCCACTTTACTTACTACACCCAACTGCGCATGCGCAGATTGACGCGACTTGCAAGAAAAAACATGCCATTCTGACTCTACCCCATAAGAGCTTCACTTTGACACCTCCCACGATCCATTCGGACCAATAGTGGTCCATCTCTACCCCAAAAGATCCCCCAAAATGCCTGCTTTCGTATAGAAATGTCACCGACCAGACTGCGCATGCGAAGAATAATAAAAACGAGAACTTCATCCACGAGAGCTTCAAAACAAGACCTCATGCGACCCAATCGGACCACTAGGGGCTCACCTAGACCCCAAAACGTCCACCCCGCGCTATTTATACACTGCGCATGCGTACAGTGACTTTTTTTTAAAAAAATCACCGCTTAGCTTCGAGACCCTGCTCATCGTGTTCTACGTGGTGAGACGTAAAAAACAAGATCCCACAACCCATATCGCAATGTCCAGGCGTGAATTGCTCATTATGGGCCTATCCACTGAGCCAATAGGCCTATGGGCCTATCCAGACCTCCCCAAACTTTTCAAAAAATTTCACCGCTTAGCTTCTAGACCCCTCCCACCGTGTTCTACGTGGTGAGACGTGAAAAACAAGATCCCACAACTCATAGTAAAATCCACAAAAAAATTACCACCCGTATACCCCCATACAGGCATTTCTCGTATAGATGCAAATATGCGAATCAGGGGAGATGATCCGGAATTTGCCATACAGAGGGTTCGCCCAGTCAGAGTTGTCTTCCTTGCCTCTAGAGGGCAACACGATCGATGTCGTGATGTCGAAAGGGAATTCCCACAGCAGGCGGAGGCGCCATTTTGTATGTTTATTTTTTGCGGAGATATACTAGACAATAAACGCTCGACCCTGGGGTCGCACTGATGCTAGAGTGGTCATAATAACATGGTCCAACACCTATAGGTTATAATTATTACTATAAGTCTTCCTTCCCATGGTTTAAGGTATTTTTTCGTGCCAATACGGTTTTGGGGAAACCTATATGGAGACACTGAGGGTTCCCCACTGGCCATTTAACATGAACAAATAGATGGCAATATTGTCGGGGACCCTGTGCATTCCATGGATGCTTCGGAAGGGCGGATAATGGCTATACATTGTCTCGGAGAGGGCCGGACGTTGCCGGTGATGACCGGACATTGCCGGAGATGACCGGACACTGCCGGAGATGACCGGAGATTGTTGGACATTGGCGGACATTAAGACGCAGCGTATTTGAAGTCTCGGGACTACTTTCTCTTCGCGGAGGCTTGTTCCCGCGACCGCAGCACCACCGGACAACTTTCTGTCCGCGGAGGTTTCTTCCCGCGACCGCATCACAGCCAGACCGCATCATCGCGGAGGACTACATGCCCCAAAGGTCACTTCCGGTCTCGTGACCGGAACTATAGTGAACTTGACCTCTGTGACCTTCACGTGACCTCCACAATATGCAAATTTTTGAGGTCAATGCGCGCCCAGATGCCTTTTATATACTACTATCGATGCGTGCTTATGTGGAACAAAAGTAAAAATAGAACCATAAATCCACATACACTATGTTCAGATTTATTTCCGAAAAAACGCATAGAACGCATCTCCGGCGACCTTGGACCTCGGAGCTTCCAGGGCCAAGGCGGCCACTGGACCGTTTCCTGTTGGGCTGTGAGGATTCGCTTATTTGAACTTTTTGTGAATAAATCGTATCGGTATATTGGTTTCTAATGTTCCATGACGTAAAGGTCATTGTTTTGTATGTCTTGACTATAACTAGAAAGTTAAATGGATTGAGGCAGGAGGTGTGATTTTTTTCAATAGTAATGCGTCCTTGAAAATGCGAAACAAACGTGAAAATAGAACCATAAATCTGCATGCATCATGTTTAGATTTATTTCCGGAAAAAAGGCTTAGAACGCATCTCCGGCGATTTAGGACCTGTGTGAAATTCGTTTTAGTCAATGTCTAAAACATTTCGACATATGTTGAATAAACGTGTTTTCAACATAAGTGGAAAAGTTTTGCACATATGTATTAAACTTTTCAACAAATGTATAAAACTTGTTAACATATGTGGAATAGTTAATTTATATTACATATGTGCAAAACTTTTCCACATATGTCAAATAGTTGCCATTTCTGCACAAGGCACTGAGTGCTCCCCGGATTCGTTTTGGCGTCTTCTTCACCATGAAAGGGACAAACTGTTAACAGTGATAACATGAAAAAATTGAAAATCAATATTCCTATTTCTAAGCTTAAACTTACCTTCACATACCTTATTGCTATCGTGTTCCTAAGCGATTGCTCTATTGTAAAACCTTACCACAGAATCAAAAGAAAATAGTCCTTGTAATGCCCAATGCCCATGCGCGAGTACCCAGAACCCTCTCTGTCTGACCACGTGACTTCCTTCTTTCCTATTCAATCGCAGTGTGAATAACCCATCAGCGGGGAGGCTGGGAGGGCCATCACGGTATGTGAAGGTAAGTTTAGGCTTAGAAATAGGAAAATTGATTTTCAAATTTTTCGTATTTCTTGCGCTGTAAAACTTACCTTCACATACCTTATTGCTAGAATATCATAGCAGGAGGAGGGAAATAGTGATCAAAACAGAAAAAATCTCAAGCATAGGCGAAGGATAAAACAGGAGTCAGCGAGATAATCGAGTGCCATAAAGACATGTAGCATGACGGTATGGCCATCGACATAATCACCCAGCCCTATATATATAATAATAAGCGGGCCTAGTGAATAGATGACAAGCACTAGACCGAAACCTCCCCCCCCTCTTTTTTTGAAAATTTGGGGAGAGCAGCCGCTTACCAGATTTTTAAAAAATGGTGAAACCACTAGGAGGTCTAGTGCGATGAAGACGGGTCCGCAACAGACTGGGCCACCAGGGGTCCCAGCGAGTAGATGTCCCGTCGTTGAAGCGTCAAATCCCGGAGGTAGTGAGAGACAAAGGTTACGTTACTCCTCCAGTAGCAGGCCCTCATGATGTCTGACACGGATCTATTGGTCCATAGAGGCCAGGATGCCGCCATGGCCCTGACCTCATGGGCGGAGACCTTGGATAAAGTAGTTACCTCAAGTGATACGTCCGTATACGCCAAACGAATGGTTTTGGAAAGCCAGGCAGATATGGTATTTTTAGGTATCTCCTGCTTTGCAGAGGGCCCAAAAGGGATGAATAGACGCACCCGCCCGGCTCTCATATGCTCCACACGGGCCAGCTAGCAGGAGAGAGCTCTGACGGGGCACATGACTCTGTCGTCGTCAACAGCTGCGGACAGGATGTTGGACAGAGCCGGGATGACGAACTGTCGCGGAAGATTGTCGTAGAGTGACTGGTTCTTAGCAATAAACTCCTGGAGAGTAGATAACGCCACCCAGGTCCACTCAGGGTTGTATCTCAAAGACCTAAAGTCCAAGGCATGGATTTCTGATACGCGGGCGGCAGATGCAAAGGCGATCAGAAAGACGGTCTTGTAAGAGAGAAACTTCATCTCACAGGTGCCGATGGGTTCGAAGGGCGGCGAGGACAGGCGCCTAAGAACCAGAGCTAAATCCCATTTAGGAAGCTGCGGCGTCGGAGTAGGCCTCTCCACCCGAAAGGAACGAAGAAGGGCGGACAGGTTGACGTCGAGTGATGGGTTGACACCTGTGGTCAATTGAAGTACCCTGGTGATAGCGGACCGATAGCCGTCGACCGTGGCCGGAACAAGCTGCCTGTCATGAAACAGATGCAAAAGGAAGTCCGCTACCTGCTGAACAGAGGCAGAGGTTGGAACAATTCCACGTCCAAAACACCAGGTAGCGAAGGTCTTCCACTTGTTCTGGTACACCGCAGTCGTTGATGCTCTGGTGCACCGGACCATCCTTTCGGACGCTTCGACAGAAAATCCAGCCTCAACGAGCTGATGCTGGAGTACTTGAACGCGGTCAGTTGAAATAGACCGGGATTCGAGTGGTACAGGCTGGATCTCGGCTGACGAAGCAGGTTCCACCAAAGCGGCAGCCGACGAGGCACGTCTATGAGAAGATCCATTAGGTCTGCAAACCATGGGCGAGTGGGCCACCACGGAGCCACAAGGTAAACCACGCACGGCTGTGCTTGGATCTTTCGGAGGACTTGCGACAAGATTGCTGGCGGCGGGTACGCGTACGCAATCATGCCGGACCAGTCCAAAGACAGGGCGTCGACTGCCAGGGCTGCTGGATCCGGAACGGGAGACACATAGGCCGGCAGTAGATGGTTCCAACGGGTGGCGAACAGATCTACGTTCGGCGTCTCCCATATCCGAGACATCTGGGCTAGGATGTCTTCGTGAAGCTGCCACTCGGTCGATATTATCTGATTCGGTCTGGATAATGTGTCGGCCAGCACGTTCAGATGACCGGGAATGTGGCGAGCTCGCACAGAAATTTCGTTGTCCGAACAGAGGTTGAAGCATTTCTGCGCCTGATCCAGCAGTTGGGGAGAGTGAGTTCCTCCCTGCTTGTTTATGTAGGCCAGGACTGTTATGTTGTCCGTTGCTACTAACAAGCGTTGGTTCTTGAGGTCTGGAAGAAATCTCTGTATGGCCAGGGTTACGGCCTGGAATTCCAATACATTGATATGCATCTTCCTCTGGCTGTCGTTCCACAAGCCGGATATTGACCTCGAACCCAAATGTGCTCCCCATCCTTCCATCGATGCGTCCGTGAACAGTTGACGGGACGGCTGAAAGGGTAGGAAGGTGACACCTATCATCACGTTCTCCGGCTGCAACCACCAGCTAGCGCAGGAGACGTTTGACATCCTCTGTCACAGGGACAGTAGGATTGAGGTGCCGTTTCGGCCAATAGTTGTTGAGGTGCATCATCAACGGCCGAAGCTGCAAACGGCCTCGAGGCGTCACATCCTGAGTTGATGTTAACAGGCCAATCATTGAGAGCACGTTTGTGCGATGCTGACAGGAACGTCGGCACCGACGTCAGAATTTTCTTCCGGATTTGGTGGAATTGGGAACAGCGGCAACGTGCGGTCTCGCCATGCCTAAAGCCGGGCGGGGGCAGAATTTCGCCGGCATAAGAACCGACAAGTTACTGTTCAAATATATTGTCGGGCCATAGCTCACATTCCGCACATTTAGCGTACTGATCGCACCAAACACCTCTACACGGCGGACAAGCTGAATGCGGATCCGTCGTGGGTTTAGATTGTCCACAAACAACACAGAAGACGGACGCCATCTTTATTATGATTCAAACGTATACTTCCTGACGTTTTTAGAAGTCCAGGTAGGTATCCAGAATCACAGGAATTTGGTAATATTCCACTCTCTTCTCAAGGTAATATCCCAGGGAATCTCCGAGGTAATCCAAGGTAATGAGCTAGGAATTGCGTGGTATTCCAGATGTAGATCTTGAAACTTTTTTTTTACAGAGCACTAGAAACTACGTCTGACCGCTACGGTTGTAGAGGAAAGAAGGAAGTCACGTGGTCAGACAGAGAGGGTTCTGGGTACTCGCGCATGGGCATTGGGCATTACAGGGACTATTTTCTTTTGGTTCTGTGGTAAGGTTTTACAATAGAGCAATCGCGTAGGAACACGATAGCAATAAGGTATGTGAAGGTAAGTTTTACAGCGCAAGAAATATGGTATTCAGTAAGGTTGACCTTGAGAGCGAGCCCGTGTATTTTTCATCCGTGACCTGATTACTCCGACACTACCGTAAATGAGATCATTATACAGCTACTTTCAGAACCAGACACAATCAAAACATGCAGTGAATGAATGGACCACAATAGGCAGTTGAGGATTGAATAGAAAGGATCCAGGGCTTTTCCCTCACTGACTGCACAAACTCTCTCAATAATAGCTAAATATAGTGATGATTGAATAAAGCGTAAATTTCACATATTGCTAATTATGTTCTATTCTTTCTGGTATATCTTGATGGCAACGTTCGCCGTACACGCTGAGGATTTGGCCAAAAACTCACCAAAAACTGCCCGCACACGAGAGCTAGCCCCTGAGCTGACAGGTAATTGAGGCCGTCAGCTCAGCTGATAGCTCTCGTGTGTGCCGGGCTTTAGATGTATTAGCTTTTTTTCAAACACAGGTTGATGACAGGGGTATCTCGGATAACGCGGCACAGCTTTGGACTGTCCTTCATATTGGCTGACGCGAATCATCATTGCCTTGGACAATTATATTGACATAGTAAATGATAAAAAATCTTTTAAAAATACTTTCCAATGGATTTTTTATTGCTGACATAGTCTTTGTTGTAGTAGTGATTTCATGCTATTTTTAGGACCATCTTTCAAGAGTGTGTGTTTATTCTTTATTGACTTCTGTTGGCCGTGCCGAGACGCTTATGTTCCTTTAATTAGGGTTCCATGCCAGCATGGCTGGAAACCTATTGTTTTTGCTATTATTATTTTTCTTCCGCCACATTTTGTGCGATTCGCCCAGTCAACACCGCCTCTCCGTTGGAACTGAAACTTCATAGGCTTATTGGCCCACATGGGATCTAGTGCATATCCACCAATGAAGCCGATTGGTCGAAACCCCTGGCGGCCATCTTGGATCGACCACAAAACCTATTAAGCTATTCATCTCCGCAACCGCTAAAGCGATCGAGGCGAAACTTGGTACACATAATCAATGAAGTAGGCTCTCTCAAAAGTCTATTTGAAAAGTTGCTCCGTAAAACAAAATGGCCGCCATCGGCCAATCAAAATAGTCGGATTTTCAAGTAACGGATTTGGACGGGAAAAGTGACGAAATATATGTTATATGATACGGCGATCACGAATATGTAAGAAGCTTGTGCCTAGGTCACGTGGTTTGACCGCCATCTTGCATTTTGTCAGAAACGGAACACATCTTGTACAGGCTATAACTCTGGAACTACCGGGCGTACAGCCTTGCCGTTTGTTGCATTATATTCTCCAGGGGCAGCTCTTTCGGAAATATGCCATCCATTTTAACGTAAGTTCAAACGCTTTGCCATTATAGAAGAATCAAAATTGTCAAATTTTCAAATAATGCCGAAAATCACATAATTTGAGAAGTAATTCTGTTCAATATTACACAAACAACGATTCGGATTATTCTGAGTTTTGCTATACGTACTCCTTGTATAACTGCTATGATGGCAGTGAAATTGCAGCTTGATCGTATTAACAGTTTCGGAGGTACGGTAAAACGTGAAAGTTGAGTAGGTCTGAGCATATGGCTGAAAGTATACTTCACAAAAGCAAACTGTCAGAAGCGCCATCTCCGGGCGACCAATTTCCATGCTCAAATTTCTCCATTCAAGCCTTTGTCTGAACTACAGGTACCATTTTCTGTACCTATTTCAACGTACTAACATTTTGATTTTGACGAAGGAACGGTTTAGGGCGCAAACAAAGGCCAGAAACGTGTTTCCTACGTCTTGCTGACCAAGAAAATGTGTTTTTGAAGCTCTAAATCCATTTATTAGGGTTCCATGCCAGCATGGCTGGAAACCTATTGTTTTTGCTATTATTATTTTTCTTCCGCCACATTTTGTGCGATTCGCCCAGTCAACACCGCCTCTCCGTTGGAACTGAAACTTCATAGGCTTATTGGCCCACATGGGATCTAGTGCATATCCACCAATGAAGCCGATTGGTCGAAACCCCTGGCGGCCATCTTGGATCGACCACAAAACCTCTTAAGCTATTCATCTCCGCAACCGCTAAAGCGATCGAGGCGAAACTTGGTACACATAATCAATGAAGTAGGCTCTCTCAAAATTCTATTTGAAAAGTTGCTCCGTAAAACAAAATGGCCGCCATCGGCCAATCAAAATCGCCGGATTTTCAAGTAACGGATTTGGACGGAAAAAGTGACGAAATATATGGTATATGATACGGCGATCACGAATATGTAAGAAGTTTGTGCCTAGGGCACGTGGTTTGACCGCCATCTTGAATTTTGTCAGAAACGGAACACATCTTGTACAGGCTATAACTCTGGAACTACCGGGCGTACAGCCTTGCCGTTTGTTGCATTATATTCTCCAGGAGCAGCTCTTTCGGAAATATGCCATCCATTTTAACGTAAGTTCAAACGCTTTGCCATTATAGAAGAATCAAAATTGTCAAATTTTCAAATAATGCCGAAAATCACATAATTTGAGAAGTAATTCTGTTCAATATTACACAAACAACGATTCGGATTATTCTGAGTTTTGCTATACGTACTCCTTGTATAACTGCTATGATGGCAGTGAAATTGCAGCTTGATCGTATTAACAGTTTCGGAGGTACGGTAAAACGTGAAAGTTGAGTAGGTCTGAGCATATGGCTGAAAGTATACTTCACAAAAGCAAACTGTCAGAAGCGCCATCTCCGGGCGACCAATTTCCATGCTCAAATTTCTCCATTCAAGCCTTTGTCTGAACTACAGGTACCATTTTCTGTACCTATTTCAACGTACTAACATTTTGATTTTGACGAAGGAACGGTTTAGGGCGCAAACAAAGGCCAGAAACGTGTTTCCTACGTCTTGCTGACCAAGAAAATGTGTTTTTGAAGCTCTAAATCCATTTATTAGGGTTCCATGCCAGCATGGCTGGAAACCTATTGTTTTTGCTATTATTATTTTTCTTCCGCCACATTTTGTGCGATTCGCCCAGTCAACACCGCCTCTCCGTTGGAACTGAAACTTCATAGGCTTATTGGCCCACATGGGATCTAGTGCATATCCACCAATGAAGCCGATTGGTCGAAACCCCTGGCGGCCATCTTGGATCGACCACAAAACCTCTTAAGCTATTCATCTCCGCAACCGCTAAAGCGATCGAGGCGAAACTTGGTACACATAATCAATGAAGTAGGCTCTCTCAAAATTCTATTTGAAAAGTTGCTCCGTAAAACAAAATGGCCGCCATCGGCCAATCAAAATCGCCGGATTTTCAAGTAACGGATTTGGACGGAAAAAGTGACGAAATATATGGTATATGATACGGCGATCACGAATATGTAAGAAGTTTGTGCCTAGGGCACGTGGTTTGACCGCCATCTTGAATTTTGTCAGAAACGGAACACATCTTGTACAGGCTATAACTCTGGAACTACCGGGCGTACAGCCTTGCCGTTTGTTGCATTATATTCTCCAGGAGCAGCTCTTTCGGAAATATGCCATCCATTTTAACGTAAGTTCAAACGCTTTGCCATTATAGAAGAATCAAAATTGTCAAATTTTCAAATAATGCCGAAAATCACATAATTTGAGAAGTAATTCTGTTCAATATTACACAAACAACGATTCGGATTATTCTGAGTTTTGCTATACGTACTCCTTGTATAACTGCTATGATGGCAATGAAATTGCAGCATGATCGTATTAACAGGTTCGGAGGTACGGTAAAACGTGAAAGTTGAGTAGGTCTGAGCATATGGCTGAAAGTATACTTCACAAAAGCAAACTGTCAGAAGCGCCATCTCCGGGCGACCAATTTCCATGCTCAAATTTCTCCATTCAAGCCTTTTTCTGAACTACAGATACCGTTTTCTGTACCTATTTCAACGTACTAACATTTTGATTTTGACTAAGGAATGGTTTAGGGCGCAAACAAAGGCCAGAAACGTGTTTCCCACGTCTTGCTGACCAAGAAAATGTGTTTTTTGAAGCTCTAAATCCATTTATTAGGGTTCCATGCCAGCATGGCTGGAAATCTATTGTTTTTGCTATTATTAGGGTTCCATGCCAGCATGGCTGGAAACCTTTTGTTTTTGGTATTATTATTATTTTTCTTCCGCCACATTTTGTGTGATTCGCCCAGTCAACACCGCCTCACCGTTGGAGCTGAAACTTCATAGGATGATTGGCCCACATGGGATCTAGTGCATATCCACCAATGAAGCCGATTGGTCGAAACCCCTGGCGGCCATCTTGGATTTAGCACAAAACCTGTTAAGCTATTCATCTCCACAACTGATGAAGCGATCGACGCGAAACTTGGTACACATAATCAATGGAGTGGGCTCTCTTAAAATTCTATTTGAAAAATTGCTACGTTAAACAAGATGGCCGCCATCGGCCAATCAAAATGGCCGGATTTTCAAGTAACGGATTTGGACGGGGAAAGTGGCGAAATATATGTTATACGATACGGCGATCACGAATATGTACAAATTTTGCTCCTAGGTCACGTGGTTTGGCCGCCATCTTGAATTTTGTTAAAATAGGAACACATCTTGTACAGGCTAGAACTCTGAAACTACGGAAGGTACAGTCTTGCAGTTTGTTGCATTATATTGTCCAGGAGCAGCTCTTTCGGAAATATCTAACTATTTTCACGTAACTTCTATAGTTTTGCGGCTATTGTCAAATGTATCTCACCCAAATTTGCGAATTAACCGACTGTCCTTCAGTGGTAACTATGTAATCTTGTGCCATTAGTCCAGTCAACACCGCCTTACCATTGGAGCTGAAAATTCATAGGTTGATTGCCCGACATGGGATCTAGTGCATATACACCAATGAAGCCGATTGGTCGAAACCCCTGGCGGCCATCTTGGATTGACCACAAAACCTGTTAAGCTATTCATCTCCGCGACTGTTGAAGCGATCGACGCGAAACTTGGTACACGTAATCAATGGGGTGGGCTCTCTCAAACCTTTATTTGAAAAAGTTGCTATGTAAAACAAAACGGCCGCCATCGGTCAATCAAAATGGCCGGATTTTCAAGTAAGGGATTTGGACGGGGAAAGTGACGAAATATATGTTATATGAGACGGCCATCATGAATATGTAAAAAGTTTGCATCTAAGTCACGTGGTTTGGCTGCCATCTTGAATTTTGAACAGGCTAGAACTCTGGAACTACGGGACGTACAGCCTTGCAGTTTGTTGCATTATATTGTCCAGGAGCAGCTCTTTTGGAAATATACGAACCATTCCAACCAAGCATCAATAGTGTTCCCGCTATTCTCAAATGTGGCTCAAACAAATTCGCGAAATGACGGATTAACTGTGTAGGTTAGATGTACGTTCCTAAATTAAACTAATACAACAAATTCACTTAGACATATTCCTATTCCTACGAAGTAGGCTACAGATCGCAAATTGTCCGGTAATGAGTGAGTCCATCCGAATCCTTTCGTCGGCAAAATAAGGAGAACCGTTGACATTAGAACCTTGATTTTTGGCATGAGCGTGCATTAGGGCATTGTTACCATCAAGTTCTGATCTGAAATAATTCTGATTAAAATTAGATTTATAATTAACACTTCAATATATTGCTATATATATATGTAAGGTTTAGCCTGTAACATGTATCCTCTTTCACATCCAATCATTTCATCATTGCCAAGAAAACTGTGGTCTGTTTTGCTCCAGCGTTTTATCCCCAATGAGTATCAGTTACTGTCCGTCTAAAAATACCTTGTCATTGAAATAGTCCACTATGCCACATGGCCCTATTACAGAAGATGTAGAGACGCTATTTATTCGTCTTTACCGGCTATGCTCAGGAGAATCACATAGAATCATTATTATCTTGTGCATAGAAGGTGTAGGGTCTTGAGTTGAATTACCGTCAACTACATAAACGCTACCTTTCTACTATAGTACTATATATAAAAATGTGTTGTATTGTTGGGAAAATAATGTGATTCAAAAAGTTGTTTTGATCCTGGACAAGGGCACTGCACCATTAAAGAGATGTAAATGTATTTTCACACGTAAAGCTTGAAATCTACTAAACCTATATTATTCAATCTGTTTCCTTTAATTAAGAAATTGTAAAATTAAATCGGCGATCGTTATTTATTTTGGAATGAAGGCGCATTAAGAGACTGTTACCAACAAGTTTTGAGCTGACCTATTTTTGATGAAAATTTCTGGTAATTTTTGATGAAAAGCACTGGCGATTCTGACTTGGGCGGTGCCCATCTTAATATGAGCAGGATTTCAACTGGGGGTGGGGATTTCCAAGAGTTCAGTTCGTGTTCGAGTCCTAATGCCTACTGTACTTCGTAGGTCCTGTGACGTTAGTCACACTGCTCATGTAAAGAATACAAGAGCATAAACTTTTCAAAAATGCGAATACATCACACAAGCAAAAGACTCACATAGAAAACAATTATACTGCTTTTATAACTTTTTCATTTCCATTCATGTCTCGGTTATCTCCCTTCCTTCGCATCTGTTGCTATCGCGTTTTCTAGTTGGACATCGACCATCTCAACCTTGATAATCGACGGCTATTTCCACAACAACTGAAATTTCGACATATTGTTCAATATGCAGGGCACAGTGGCCAATAATTGTGTTTTGTCTAGAATTCTAAAATCATAACTTTATTATTAGGGTGCCAAGCCGTATGGCTCCCGGTTCCAGTGTTGTTGCTCCATTGCCTGTAATGGCGCATGGAACCCGATGATTGCAGCTTGCTGCTATATTTATATTCTCTAATTTATAATGTTTGTTGAAATAGTTGTCATATTCATATTAAGCAAAGTTTGTGAACATTTTCGTATATGATACTGGCCACCAACTGTATTGCCTATTTAGTTATCAGATCACCTGTGATTCTATGAAAAAAGTAGCTGAACATATATCACCCCCTAAGACTCCATACCACACTTAGCTCTACAATAATCTACAATACTTCCGTGTCCACGTTGTAGTTCCAAATTTATTACATCGTCGGGGAGACCCCGAATGGACAGCACCATTTTAAATCGGTTGTTGGATAACAAACATTCATGAGAGATTATACCACAGGGAGCGGTCCATTTCCCTTTCATTAGCTCTCCTGGCATTCATTTAACATATGTACAAAACTTTTGCACATATGTGGAAAAACACTTTATTTTACATGTGTGGAAAAGTTTTGCATAACACTTTTCAAAACTTTCAACATATGTATAAAACGTTTGCGCATGTCTAAAAACTGGTTTTTACACATATGTGGAATTCTTTTATACATATGTACAAAACTTTTCAACATATGTGAAATAACCGATTAAATACTGAAACGGCTTGCCATGCATATAGTCGAGAACAAAATATATATCCTCGTTTATCAAGGAGTACTCTGCGTTATGTCATGCTGATCACAAAAAAAGTTAAACTTGGTATCACTGCACATAATCTCAGGGGCCGATTGTTCGACCAGCGATTCAACTAACACCGCTATTAGCGCCAAACCACTATTGAATTTAAACCTTGGATTAGGCAGATTTAATCCTGTATTAGCGCTAAAAGCGCTTCGAACAACCGGCCCCAGGAGAATAGGTGACACGGATCGATAAACATGGGGGACAGAAAGTGGTAAGGGCTTCTTTTAATGTTAAGTGGTCCTAAACTGACATCCAAACTGCTCTTTGATTGGACGCATGGCGGCGTGACAGAAACGAAGTGGCATGAAAACTTGGCTCGCAAACGGGAAGAACAGATCGGTCGAGATATAAATTGAATAATTCAACTTTCACGGATTAATAACCACTAAGTCAATAACCGCTTCGTTACCGGAATCATGGAGCCTACAAGAGCCTCTTGTAGGCTCCACGTCGGGGTCCGTGTAACCTTGCACAGTTCAATTTTCGTTTTTCGTTTTTGGTTTCTCAAAATCAAAAATTGGAATTTGACCGTCAATTTTCAATTTTCGTTTTTTGTTTCTATAATCTCAAAATCAAAAATTGAAATTTGACCGTCAATTTTCAATTTTTGATTTTGGGATTACAAAAACAAAAAACGAAAATTGAAATTTGACAGTCAATTTTCAATTTTCGTTTTTCGTTTTGCTTCACTCAAAAATGAAAATCAAATATTGAAAATTGCCTCGACTTGTCCGTTTTTCGTTTTTTGATTTTAACTTTAACGTGTCAATGTTAAGTTCGCACATGGAAGGGACTTCTGGTACGAAGAGTAGAATAGAAAAAACGCAAATCGTGTCATATAAGAGGTGTGGCACGTGAGAGGCATGTGACCCACTAGGCCATCCTCTGGAGCCAGTGTATCGATCGACTTGTTAGGGTATCTATACTGTATGATGGCCGAAAGGGGCCATCGCGTCTTTCATTTCTAATTTAACGCGATGGAGCGATGGAGCTATGCGATGGAACGATGGAGCTATGCGATGCGCGATGGAGCTATGCGATGGAGCGATGGAGCTATGCGATGAAAAGTCGCGCTATGCGATGCGCGATGAGGCTATGCGATGGAGCTATGCGATGCGCGATGGAGCTATGCGATGGAGCGATGGAGCTATGCGATGGAGCGATGGAGCTATGCGATAAAAGTCGCGCTATGCGATGCGCGATGAGGCTATGCGATGGAGCTATGCGATGCGCGATGGAGCTATGCGATGGAGCGATGGAGCTATGCGATGGAGCGATGGAGCTATGCGATAAAAAGTCGCGCTATGCGATGCGCGATGAGGCTATGCGATGGAGCCATGCGATGCGCGATGGAGCTATGCGATGGAGCGATGGAGCTATGCGATGGAGCTATGCGATGGAGCTATGCGATGGAGCTATGCGATGGAGCTATGCGATGGAGCGATGGAGCGATGGAGCTATGCGATGGGGCTATGCGATGGAGCTATGCGATGAGCCATGCGATGAGCGATGAAGCGGGCGGAGCTATGCGATGGGGCTATGATGGAGCTACGCATGGAGCTATGCGATGGGGCTATGCGATGGAGCTATGCGATGGAGCTATGCGATGGAGCGATGGAGCTATGCGATGGGGCTATGCGATGGAGCTATGCGATGGAGCTATGCGATGGAGCGATGGAGCGATGGAGATATGCGATGGAGCTATGCGATGGAGCGATGGAGCTATGCGATGGAGCTATGCGATGGAGCGATGGAGCTATGCGATGGAGCGATGAAGCGATGGAGCTATGCGATGGAGCTATGCGATGGAGCGATGGAGCTATGCGATGGAGCGATGAAGCGATAGAGCGATGGAGCTATGCGATGGAGCCGGCTTAGCGATGGAGCTATGCGATGGAGCTATGCGATGGAGCGATGGAGCTATGCGATGGAGCTATGCGATGGAGCGATGGAGCGATGGAGCTATGCGCGCGGAGCCGCGATGGAGCCGATGAATGCATGGAGCCATGATGGGGCTGGGTGCGATGGAGCTATGCGATGGAGCTATGCGATGGAGCGATGGAGCGATGGAGCTATGCGATGGAGCGATGGAGCGATGGAGCTATGCGATGGGGCTATGCGATGGAGCTATGCGATGGAGCTATGCGATGAAAAGTCATTGCGCATGTTCGTAGAATTAATATCTTAAAATTATATGTAAAATAAACGAATGTGGATTATGTAATCAGAGTATCTATTGATATATTAAACAGACATCTATTTATGTGGTTTGTGAGCGTACTATATTTCGATGTTGAATATGCAAACATTATGGCTACCAGCGCTCCACGTGTGACGTGTTAGTCCTGATTTGTATGTGTTTTACCAGAATGTCAAATGGGGGCATAAGGTCTGATACTTTTCAATATCGATGCGTGCTTATGCGAAACAAAAGTGAAATTTAATCTGCATACATTATGTTAGATTTATTTTGTTCTGGTGCATTTTGACGGTAAATTTTCTGTTTGTTTTAAAACGCTGCTCGATCCGGAGCTCAGTTCCCACGCCCATGTTTTTGATTGCATGGGTATCTCCATTTTTCATAACTAGATGTAAAACTTCATAAGTTCAGTCTTGTTCAATCTATGAACGGCTCTCCCAGAAAGTGTCGAATTTACGCATGCAAAATGCTGTGTTGTGGTGCATTATGATAGTAGGATTACGGCATGTGTTATTCTCTGCGAAAAATCATCAAAACTATAATCCAGTGTTTAGCCCGTCAACCCATCCTATCCCGTATCCCGTCTCCCGGCTCCGCCGTGCCTGAATAGGTGTTAGTAAAATCCGTCTGCATTTCACACTTTTTCGCTGGGCTGTTTTGGAGTACAATTATCTGCATGTCTGACCCATTTTTAATTCTTTGAAGTGGGCCGCCATACTGCCCGAGCCAACACTACAAGCTCCTCAATTATCTGTCATGGAGGGTGGCAAGCAAAACAATTTTGGCGATATTATCGGACCAACACAGAGAAGCCATGTGAATTGGCAGGTTTGGGCATAGTGGTTGCCTTTTAGTCACTTTTCCCACCTTTTCCCACCTCTATAGCCTACATATATCTCCAATATATCCAAAGTTTATTACTTCAATGGCATTATCAGGCTTCATACTGCATATCTAAACGCTGTTTTGAGGGCAGTTGTCAGTTAACAAAATAAAAGCGGCAGAAGTAAGACGGAATTTCATTGGTGGATTAAGTCGTTATAGCGACTTAATAAGTCGTTCTAACGACTTAATACTCCAATTTCATTGGCCAATTAAGTCGTTATAACGACTTAATAAGTCGTTAGAACGACTTAATACTGCAATTTCATTGGTCAATTAAGTCGTTATAACGACTTCTGCAGTTTCATTGGTCAATTAAGTCGTTATAACGACATAATAAAAAAAATCAAAAAAATCAGCCTCTATGAAACTGGGGACTGTACCTCTACTTCTGGCACCATACAGGTACGATTTTACAATTAAAAGTACGTGGTTAACCAGAGCCGTTGTACCTGCTTTCCCCAGCAACACGTCTTTGTGAGAGAGGTCCATTTCAGATGCAATATTTATCTCTACAGCCGAGACCTGGAATTGAGCCCATATATGTCTTACACGCATACATGTACATGACCAAAATAAATTTAAGATAGTTTCCCTATCATGCGCAATGACTTTTCATCGCATAGCCCCATCGCAATGCTCCATCGCTCCATCGCTCCATCGCATAGCTCCATCGCTCCATCGCATAGCTCCATCGCATAGCTCCATCGCATAGCCCCATCGCATAGCTCCATCGCTTCATCGCTCCATCGCATAGCTCCATCGCATAGCTCCATCGCTCCATCGCATAGCTCCATCGCTTCATCGTTCCATCGCATAGCTCCATCGCTCCATCGCTCCATCGCATAGCTCCATCGCATAGCTCCATCGCATAGCCCCATCGCATAGCTCCATCGCTCCATCGCATAGCTCCATCGCGTATCGCATAGCTCCATCGCATAGCCTCATCGCGCATCGCATAGCGCGACTTTTTATCGCATAGCTCCATCACTCCATCGCATAGCTCCATCGCTTCATCGCACAGCTCCATCGCGCATCGCATAGCTCCATCGCATAGCCTCATCGCGCATCGCATAGCTCCATCGTTCCATCGCATAGCTCCATCGCTCCATCGCGTTAAATTAGAAATGAAAGACGCGATGGCCCCTCTCGGCCATCATAGTTACCCCACACGACACTATATTCGCCAAAACAAATTACATCCATTCACCTCCCTATCGAGTACACGATCACCGGTCCGGGTCAGAGGTCATTCGGGACTGACCTCGATCTGTCGTACGCATACTGAGCAGATAGTCACGGCGCAATTCTGAAAATAAAGTGTTTTGGTTTAATACACAAGGAAGAGCTCACAACTTGAGGGAAAATATTTCCTAGGACATTTCTTATATAAATAAACATGGTTGCCACCTTGGCAAATCGATTTTTTATTTTATGTTGGAGGTCGCAAATCTCCACACATTAAAGCCTGTATAACACCTTTCGCCTTCATAACTTTTCAATCCGCTCGTTAAACTCTTCAGTATAAGTCCGAAACGAATAAGTATGAGGATGTCAAACTTTGCAGCATCATGCATAGCCGATCGTTTTGGGCTCATTTTAAAACTGGTTACATGTATATAACCGTATGTTCATAATTCATGAAAGAATTCTAAATGGCGGCCCACTCCTTGTTTTCAGCACATTTTTCCTACGTTTGTGGCATTTGTTGTACCAAAGTTTATATTTGTGAGACATCATAGCTGATAATCAGCTCATTTTGACCATATCAGTATATCTTAAACAAGAAGCATCAAATAAATTCACAATGGCTGGCCATTAAAACCAACACATTTGACAGCTTTTCCTTTCATTCGAGGACTTTTCTATCTCAGTTATGCCATTTTGCTCATTTGTCAAACAGGGACATTCACCGCATCATATATTGTCATTCTAGATCCATTTTATGTGTATTACGTACTCCTCACATAAAGCATCATGGGTAAATTCAAGAGGGCTGTCAGGGATCGTTTGAAATTTGCGTTCTTGACATTTTCTGCCCACTTTGGAGACTTGTGTTTACTCCAATATTCCGAATTAGTCAATAATTTTAGAAGATCATTATCATTGTCATATTAGTTCAAGCCTATTAGTGGAATCATATGCGCGAAACATCGAGAATAATGGAATATGCTCATTGTGAGTGCACTTGCATGATCCCTTTAGCAACTTGACATTCGGACACATTTTTGCCTAAGTATACTTTTATAGCATCAAACATTGTCAGAACACTTAGGTTTGCAGTTTAATAATTCAAATCACGAATTTCAGTGTAGGTTAAATTGGTTGGATAGGAAAAACGTGATCTGTATGTAAAGTTTGTTTGATTTTTTGGTATAGTTTCAGATTATGGATGGACTCCGGGGAAGATAGGAGCAATTGTGGCATCCTGCATTTCTCTTATCATTGGAATCATCTGCTTGATCGTACGTTTAAATGTAATATACGAACGGCGGAAACAGAAAGGTACGATTAAATTTGACGTTATTCTATAACCCCTGCTGGTTTGCGCGCGAAACTATATTGACGTCAAGAATGTGAACCTCAGCCATTGACACATGCTAGCTTTATGCAAGCTGAACACAATATCATACATGAACATAATCGAGCAAATATGATTAGTATTATTGTTTTTTCCATAATAAAGACCATGAATGCTGTGGTAGGTCAAATTAATAGGTATTTTAAGAAATATTCGTCGAAAAAAATGTTGTATATGCGGTAGACTAAAATCGCCGAACTTTCACTATTCGACTTTCTGGTGTATAAACAGAATAATCTGCAAGCTGATGTAGAATAAGCAGTCAGAGGATGCTAGATCCCCCGCCGGATTGGCTGCGATAGTCTTGAGAGCGTTGGTGTCGGGGTATAGATGAGGAAGACAACTGCTACTTGCCATAGATAATCAGAGGGAATTGCATGGGAAATGAAGTCCTAACCAAATAATTCGACAATGGCGTCGTCGCGATATATGCGTTCTGTCGCAAGCGAAGAAAATAGGTCAAACACGCTAGCACGTACAACCACGAAAGAACGGAGTGAACAGTAGTATCTTACCGAGCCGTAAAAGGGACATGCTCCGATCCGCACAAGTTTATTAACTGCGACCCCCAGTTATTAACTGCGACCCACACTTATTAACTGCGACCGGCACTTACTAACTGAGGGTCGCAGTTAGTAAGTGCAGATCGCAGTTATTAACTGGGAGTATAGGGCCTACCTCCGATGTCCCTTTTACGGCTCCAGAGCCGTAAAAGCGACATGCTCCGATCCGCACTTATATTAACTGCGACCTCCAGTTATTAACTGGGGCCCGCACTTATTAACTGCGATCCGCACTTAATAACTGCGACCCTCAGTTAGTAAGTGCGGCTCGCAGTTAATAACTGAGGGTCGCAGTTAATAAGTGCTGGTCGCACTTAATAAGTGCGGGTGGTAGTTATTAACTGGGAGTATACCTCCGATGTCCCTTTTACGGCTCCGTAGTATCGTCACCTACAGGCAGATCTTGCTAAAACGAAATACGGATCGACGTCTTGTCGCAAGGAATGCATATGTCGAATTTCTGATAAATCCGATGAAGCGTTTCGATTTTACCGTGTGCGAAGACAGAATTCTCATGGACGGATAGAACATTGGAACCATAGTGGCGCCGCCTACAGGCAGATCTTGCTGAAACTCAATACGAAGCAAGGTATTGCGTCAATAGAAATTTAAATTATTATGAAAATTTGGTCACAGCGTTATTTGTCACGACTAGTTAGAATCGTCATTTTGAAAAGCTTATTGATAGCGAAATTGAATTATGTTTTCTCTTCTCACCAAACCCTCCCACGATATTAATTGAGGAATTTAAAAAGAAAATATTCGAACTTGTATGGAATTCGAAACCAGATGAAATTTCGAGAACGATAGCTAAACATCCAACTTGGGGAGACTGAAGGTGCCCAATATATATATACAATTCAAGCATAAAAAAAATCCTGGATAAAAAGACTGTATACAAAAACTCCTAAATAGCGTGAAATATTTAGGTAGTATGTAGAGATTGTAATGAAACATTGAGGAATATGGTAATACCACTTGTAGAACACTATTTTTGGAGGATGTTTTAGGAGCATATGGAGATTTTAAGCAAAAAGATTCTTTTGATTGTGCCAGTAAAGTTTCGAACGAGTAATTATTATGGCTCAATGACAAATTCATAATAAACAATTAAACAATTCACTCTAAACACTGCGATATCCATTAGGCTACGAGTCATATGATACAAACCAAGGTTGAAAATAGCATATATATGTCTACTATAGACGTTTTGTGACCTAGGTGGGTCCCTAGTGGACCGATGGGGTCGAGTGAGGTATCGAAGTGAAGCATTCGTGAAGGGGCATCTGATGGGCTGGGTGTGGGATTGAAATATCGGCATTCTGCGCATGCGCGGTGGCCAAAGTGTATGAAAATAGACGTTTTGGAGCTAGGGGAGCCACTAACTGTCCAATGGGGTCGAGTGAGGTATCAAAGTGAAGCGTTCGTGAAGGGGCATCTGATGGGCTGGGTGCGGGGTTGAAATATTGGCATTCTGCGCATGCGCGGTGGCCAAAGGGTATGAAAATAGACGTTTTGGAGCTAGGGGAGCCACTAATGGTCCAATGGGGTCATATGAGGTATCAAAGTGAAGCATTCGTGAAGGGGCATCTGATGGGCTGGGTGTGAGATTGAAATATCGGCATTCTGGGCATGCGCGGTGGCCGAAGGGTATGCATATAGACGTTTTGGAGCTAGGGGAGCCCCTAATGGTCCAATGGTGTCATATGAGGTATCAATGTGAAGCCTATGTGAGAGGGCATCTGACTGGACTAGCAGCTCGGGCGTTGTCCCCATTCTGCGCATGCGCAGACAGGGAATTGTGGGAAAAGGGTATGGAAATAGACGTTTTGGGAACTAGGGAAGCCCCTAATGGGCCGATGGAGTTGTATGAGGTATTCATGTGAAGCCTATGTGAGGGGGCATCTGACTGGACTAGTGGCTCGAGCGTTGTCACCATTCTGCGCATGCGCAGACAGGGAATTGTGGGAAAAGGGTATGAAATAGACGTTTTGGGATCTAGGGGAGCCCCTAGTGGACCGATGGGGTCATATGAGGTATCAAAGTGAAGCATTCGTGCAGGGGCATCTGATGGGCTGGGTGCGGGGTTGAAATATTGGCATTCTGCGCATGCGCGGTGGCCAAAGGGTATGAAAATAGACGTTTTGGAGCTAGGGGAGCCACTAATGGTCCAATGGTGTCATGTGAGGTATCAATGTGAAGCATTCGTGAAGGGGCATCTGACTGGACTAGCGGCTCGGTCGTTGTCACCATTCTGCGCAGACAGGGAATTGTGGGAAAAGGATATGGAAATAGACGTTTTGGGATCTAGGGGAGCCCCTAATGGGCCGATCGAGTTGTATGTGGTATCAATGTGAAGCCTATGTGAAGGGGCATCCAGTCATGGGTGGGTGCATGTAAAATTTTTCCTGAAAAAAAAAACGGAACACGGACTTTATCGAAAAATCCGGGAAAATGCCTATATGGGGTATGGGGGGTATATAGGTCGCCGGGCTTAACAGGGTTTGCCTATCAATAGAGTTATCTCCCCCTAGTTCCAGGGTGGGAGATTGTAAAATTTTTCCTGAAAAAATACGGAACACGGACTTTATCCTAAATTACGGAAAATGCCTATATGGGGTATGGGGGGTATAGGACCAACCTGGGAAACCTACTTCTCGACATTTGCGGTATAGGTTGTGGGGTCTCGTTTTCTTAGTCTCGTCAAGACAAACATGATAGAAAGTGTCGCGGAGCGAATCGTTGAAATTTTTGGAAAAAGTTCAGGGAGACCCATATAGTTCCATACTAGGGGTATGGGACCAATGTTTTTCCCACTGGGAAACCTACTTCTATACATTTGCGGTATGGTTGTTTGGATTTGTTTTCTTAGTCTCGTCCAGACAAACATGATAGGAAGTGTCCCGGCACGAAACGGTGAAATTTCTGAAAAAGTACCATATAGCCCCATATAGACCCATATAGTCCCATACTGGGGGTATAGGACCACTGTTTGTCTCACTGTGAAACCTACTTCTATACATTTGCGGTATGATTCTTTGGATTTGTTTTCTTAGTCTCGTCAAGACAAACATGATAGGAAGTGGCCCGGCACGAAACGGTGAAATTTTTGAAAAAAGTTCGAGGTTTGTCTATAGCCCATATAGACCCATATAGTCCCATACTGGGGGTATAGGACCAATGTTTGTCCCACTGGGAAACCTACTTCTATACATTTGCGGTATGGTTGTTTGGATTTGTTTTCTTAGTCTCGTCAAGACAAACATGATAGAAAGTGTCCCGGCACGAAACGGTGAAATTTTTGGAAAAAGTTCACCGAGGCCTGGGTAGGCCCATAGGCCTATACTGCATTTTGAAGCTCTCATGCAGGAGCACTTGACTACACTAATGGTTCGTACGTTGTCAATACTCTGTGCATGCGAAGTCTGGCCGTAGTATAGAAAGCAGGCATTTTGAGGGGGTATGTGGGTGTGTTTGGGGTAGAGATGGATCGCTATGGGTCCGAATGGGTCGTGGAAGGTGTCAAAGTGAAGCTTGTGTGGGTTAGAGTCAGAATGGTGTGTTTTTAAGTGCAAGTCGCGTTAATCTGCGCATGCGCAGTTGGTTGTAGTAAGTAAAGTGACCATTTTGGGGCAGTGCATGAAGGTATCTGGGGTTGAGATGGGCTGTTCACGGTTCGAATGCGTCCTGGAAGGTGTCATCTTGTAGCTCTCGGGGTGTAGACCCCGATTTGAGGGCTGCCCACGTCACCTGTGACGTCATCGGTGACGTCATCAGTACGAGTAGTAAGTAAAGTGGGCATTTTAGGGCAGTACAAGAAGGTATTTGGGGTAGAGATGGACTATCCTTGGTCCGAATGCGTCCTGGGAGGTGTCATTTTGTAGCTCTCGGCGTGTAGATCCCGATTTGGGGGCTGTTCACAGCATCTGTGACGTTATTGGTGACGTCATCAGTACGAGTAGTAGCGAAAGTGTGCATTTTGGGGCAGTGGAGGAAGGTATTTGGGGTAGAGATGCTTCATCCTCAGTCCGAATGCGTCGTGTGGGGTGTCACCTTGTAGTTCTCGGTGTGCAGACCTCGATTTGAGGGCTGTCCACAGCATCTGTGACGTCATTGGTGACGTCATCAGTACGAGTAGTAGCGAAAGTGGGCATTTTTTAGCAGTGAAGGATGTTACTTGGTGTAGAGATGGACCATCCGCGGTGTGAATGCGTCGCGTGAGGTGTCGTCTTGTAGCAACGCCCACCAACGCCATTCTTAATGCTTCAACGCCCTGATGAAATAGCACAGAAGCTCTGATATTCCATGGAATTGTCACTAATTCTTCAAAATGCAGTGACGCCCGTCGACGCCCGTCGTTACACCTTAACACTCTAACATAACGCCATGATATAGACCGGAGAGAGAACAACAACAGCAACAACAACAAGGATGACACATGAGAGAACAACAACAAGAATTTTTTTCATATAGTTTATTCTCCCCAATGTTACATCATACCCACGCTGGGGGAGCCGCGTTGGGCAAATTTACAATTCAAGAAGATTCTTGTCCAATCAAAGGCCACCATTTGCATCTGTCATGGTCGTTCCTGTCCGTTAGATGTATTCTCGGCTACTCTTGTCCAATCAGAAGTCGCCATTTCAGAAAGTTCCATCTTCGGTCATGTTCGCTCTGAACCGTTTGTTCTAATCGTCATCGGGCAGGTCAGGATACCGTTGAGGAAACATATCCTCAGATAGTTGTTTGCGCATTCTGAGTATTTATCAGTGCATGGGTGAATACTTTCATCCGATGGGGGTGGTGGGTCAGTTTAACCACGAAGAACGTAACATTGGTGACCCTCTCCACTATCCACTTGGTGGTGGGACGCTGTTCATAGGCCCATTCCAAGGGATCCACAGTGTCCAGTTGGGCCACCATCGTCTCTAGCGACGCCCGATTGGTGATTGTGAAAGGATGGTCGTATACTGGGTTGATGGCACTGGAATAGAAATAGCACAATTCACGCGTCATCTTATGGCCTAAGATGTACCCAAATGCTACATTTAATGTGAAGGACGTAGGTTGGTCATTGAAGATGGCTTCCACGTAGCTGCGTAGACGGGCGAGGTCGGTCAGTCGGAAATTGTACAAGTCCAATATAAGGCGATGACGGTGGAAGCAGTGTCGGATCATGGACATCATGATACATCTCTCTCATTGGATGATCTTCGGGTAAGAGATCGCTGGGAACATCCACCGCATCTTCTAGAAAATGTTCGTTGTTGTCAGGCGTATCACTGGAAACAGTAATGCTAGGGACCGGCTGGATATCCAGGCTCTTCTGAGCTGTGGGTATAGGCGGGCTCTCCGTGATCGCATCACCAGTGGCATTCTCCTCCCCGGGCTTATCTTCAGTGGATCTGTCCCTCCTGGGTGCCTCTTTAGTAGAAAGTTGTCCCTCATGCCGTGGTGACGGACCATGAATCAAACGCTCATGCCGTTTTAACTGAATGGGTCGTTTGAAGAGTTGACCACATTCTTCGCATGGACGCTTGGGTGGCCCATGAATTGAACGTTCATGGCGCTGTAAATGATCTGGGCGCTGAAACGACAGTGTAGGCCTACATATCGTACAGCTATACCGGGCGGTTCCATCGTGCTTGGTAGCCTCATGGCGGCGCAAGTCGTGTCGGCGAGTGAATGATTTCGAGCACGTAGTACAAGTGAACATCTTGGTGGTTGACAGAGTGTCTGATGAAACGGCCAGGCCGTTTCCTTTTTAAGCAAGCTAGCTGTTGATCTATTTTTAGCACAATCAATTCAACTTGGACGTCAGCGACAAGAACCCGGATGTAGGCGCGGACGTCAGCGACAAGAACCCGGATGTAGACGCGGACGTCAAACATGTTCACGAATGTTCCACCATCCCCGACTTCTACCAGGCCCAGGTCCAGAAGCGCTCATGTCCTGCATGTGAATAGTCAGTCATATTGTGTGTGTGTGTGTGTGTGTGTGTGTAGGAGTGTGTGTGTGTGTGTGTGTGCATGTTTGCGTCTGTGTGTATGCACCTGGGTGAGTGTGTGTGTGTACGTGTGTGTATGTGTCTGTGTATGTGTCTATGCGTCTGTGTATACGCGCGCACATTCGTGGTCTTATTAGGTCGTGTGTGTGTGTGAGAGTACCTTAGGATGAACTTTGTCCTTATCGCGTCGACCCGATAAGGAATGCCCCAGAAATCGTTCCAAATGTATTTTTGAGTCATTTCCCGCTCTTTTTGAAGTTCATCCTAAGGAAAATGCACACAGCCACTGTGTGTGTGTGCACACACGAAATGAGGGCTTGTTTCAGTTTTTGCCCAATTACGGTGTTAATTATTCATGTCTTTGGGCCCCTCCTCGTTATTACATGGCCCTGGAACTGGGACATGCATATCTCGTCTTTGATTGGTCACCTGTTTTTTTTTACCTTCTGCGACTGGAGAGCGCACGCCTTTGGCAAGAAAGGACGCCATTTTGTTCATTTGAACGGTAAGCAAATTTGAATCGGGACAATTTCAGAATTAAACGGTTGGAGATATGTTGAAAAAGGGGATAGAAATACCACTATCGGATACATTATCCCGTCTTAGATTTGGCCGTTTCGAACGAATTTTGGCTCGTGCATTAAATAATTTGAGAGAGAAGCGACGAAAATTGCACCTCTGTTCATACAAACTGGACAACCGATTTGGGACAACCACGTGTTGATACTCAAAATTAAAAAAATTGTAATCGACTGTTTTTTTTTCACCCGTAATTACCTTTTAAAATTTATTACTTATTTGCTTGACTGAGCTATTTAGAATTTACACAGTACCATGTACCAGAAGGGCCATACATAATTACCAGGATTAAGAAATCAGGATTTATCTATATCAGACTGGGATGGTAATGAGAATTACTAATCCCAGTACTACTTGTATCCAACTTCAACGTATTTCAAAAAATGAGATCAGAGTCTATTCGGTAATTCCAATGGGATTCGAATGGTTCAGCCGCTATTAAATGGTAAAATGAACTGAATATATTTTATTATTCTATTTTGTGCACAACATTGTAGATATGCTCAAAAGAAAATCCAACAGAATTGCAGCAGCATGTGCTGCTGCAGGGAAGAGAGAGAAGTTTACATGGAACAGAGAAGACTTTGTCATTGGCGATGTGGATGAAAGTACTGGTAGGTTTTCCATTGTGAAATGTGATTTCAGATAAACGGGAATACTTAAACAACACTTTGGATAAAAAGAGCTAGGATCGGGTAATCTTCATGATTCAAGTTGACTACTACACTAACATGAATATCCTCCTTGATTGAATGGAGTAAACTCTTCAAATCGAGAGGGCATGTTGTGTCAGCGATAGTGAATCAGGACAGTCCCTCGCAATACATTCTCAGGAAACTCGGCTATAATAGGACAGTGAACCACTGGAACAATCTTCCGGAAGAGGTAGTGAATGCAGTTTCAGTGCTCAGCTTCAAGAAGCGGCTAGACAGACACTTCTCAGCGACAACTGATATATATTTTTACAAAACAGGCTGGTAAACGTTATCGTAGCACATGTACACCTGGATTTTTTTTATTTTTAAACACCCATCATGGCACCGTAGATAAGTTTCAGTTTAGTGAAGTTCAGAGGAGGCACAAGTTCCATGAGAACTTCGACCTCAATTCTGAGGTATCAAGGTATAATATCATGGAGTATTATATCTGAATTCAGCCCTATATAAATCCCATACGAATTTGAAACTACATTTGTTAGCCAATCCGGTGGCTAGCTTGTTGAAATCACGCCCACAGTAATTACATGTGTACATCAGTAGCACGTGGAATAATATATAAACACTATCGGGTAACAGTATCCCAAATACGCGTACGGAATCATTTCCAGACATAAACCATGAAGATCTGAGATTTCACACCCACCGAAAAGTCTGGCTTTGTTAGGGGTAGAAAATAACGAAAGATTGTGCTGCACAAAGATGTTAATATCCGTGAAGTAAGTGTCCATCATTACCAGAGAGAAAAGTCAGAAATTGTCGTGATTGGCTTATTATGGGATCTCGCCGATATTTGGCGAACATTTCGCACGAAGTTTTCATAGCGTTACGTCTGGATGGTATTCCCCTGATTTGTCATCTTCAATGGGTTATCTTGATTACTCATGATACAGCAAGAGGAGGATTTTCTTTGAAGTTCAAATAATGGAAAACACTCCTTTCAAATAGCAATTTGAGTGTTGAAGCATAAATATTAATATGGTGCTATGATACCGGCAAGCTGTCTTCTGAAGAGAAACAGTGTACATTATGCCAATTGAGCAATGCGTGGAATTCAGTGTTTTGGCTTGGTGTATGAAGATCAGATCAGGTTGGAAAGTAATTTAGATCTATTGTCTTGATCCAAGTTAATCAAATACGAAAATCCAAGTTTATCGAAATTCCAGGGTTATGAAATGTGCAATTGCAACCCATGTGCTTATTCAGTTTGATATTAAGAAGTTAGATATGTGCATAGTATATCCATTTTACGGCATGTCACTGTTTGAAAGTTTGTCAGTTACCTGCCGACGGGCGGTGGTTCTGTTCCGGTACTCCGGCTTCCCCATCATCTGAACTGACTGTCACCATATGAGTGAAACAACCTTGAGTGTGACATTAAGCCCCCCCCCCCCCCCCCCCTGCATTTTATGGCAGTTGTTCTATGGATTTCATTTGAAAAGTGAATATATCGAATAGTTAGCTTATGTGTACACATATATCTGGTATTTTTGTAACAGGAAGAGGAGTCTTCTCCAGGAAGCTCTATCTCAAAGGATCTTTTCTTCTAACGTATGAGGGTGTGTTACAAACAGATGAGCCAGACGGTGAAAACGATGTATATGTTTTTGAATTCTCCTTTAAAGGAAAGACATACTGGTAAGGCCGAAAATTATTCAGTTACAACAGGAATACAAGAAACAACTTTGTATTTTCTGCTTATATATGTGTATGAAATTTAAAAGTGCATATTCCAACTCCAACTTTTGTTTCGTGTCTTTAACATCGAGACTACAAGCAATCACACACTTTTTAGCCATTTTTTCGAAAGCCAGTGGTTCTGACCTGTTTGTATAGGGGCAGCAGCTCATTACAGGCCCTAAAATTTGGGGCGAACAATCGTTCAGTTCGCCTTGCGGTTACCCAAAACGAAAGACGCATATAAACCGAATATTCGTTCGCCTAAATTATGGCCCAAACTCTGTGTCACGATGACATAATTTTAATAATAATTTCCTGTTCTAACCTGAAAATATTTCCGATCAAAGCAGTGGCTGTACTTACGAGTGATTCGATGTTAACTACACACACAAGAGCCCCAGTCGAGGGGAGATAATTGAACCCGAAACCCATGTGCGTTTTCATACACTCCCTGATACTTAGATGATATACAGCCCCAGGTGTATTTACCGCTGTGTGGGATTATATGAACAGGGTAAAAGTTTCTCAACTTCCTCTCACCTGACTGCGCGTTGTGTCCCGGTTATGGAACATGCGTGATGCCGACGGACGAATACGAAAGTTAATGACAGAGAAACTTTACGTTCAACTGTTTTAAGATTAAAATGTGTATATGGGAATTTAATTTGAGATGTTTTAGAAATAGAGGTCACAATTCCAATGATAGAAGTCTGCCAGTCACACAAAATTGGACTCCGCAACATGTGGTAACGACGAAAATTGGTCACCGAGAGCAAAAACCAATGCCTAACCGCAACAAAACTCATTGGCATAACATATCTGCTTAACCTATTTGGATACCCTATAGGTTATGCAGTTCAGAAACGGGGGAACGAACTACGGTAATTTCCCTATTAATTTGCGATGTAGTGATGAAACTCACCACTTCCAAAATTGGCTACTTTCGAATTATTTGTTGAGCTAATTCCAGTAAAACCTGAGTGTTCGAATTAAATGTTGCGCCGACTTTCACGGAAGATCCAGAATGGTGGACCGCTTTGCCGTGGTCGTAGTGATCGTATTTATTACCGTGTATTAACTTTGATATCTCATCATAGCTTCCATAAAAGGCAGTGTGTGTCAGAAAATCTCCTCTACCCTGATACAGGCATCTAATTTTATTCGAGGATGTCAAGCATATTGATCGAGTGACAAGTTCAGCAGCCCGTTCAGCAAGATCATGCAGATTTTTGAGCTGACGTCCGTAAATTCGCGTCCGTAATAACATCGTAAAAGTAGGCCAAGACATTGAACGTATTCCTTTCTTTTTGTTCAGTATTAGCTATGATCTATATTATGAAACCTAACTGACATGGAATTGAAAGAATATTCTGGAAATATAAAACTATACACGTAACACATATTAGAGTATTTAATCAGTGCTCACAAAACCCGGTCGACAATGGCGACTAAAAAATGACAACTGGCGACTGAATTTTTCAGTCACTTGCCAATGTGTCGATTAAAAAATAGAGTAACTCGCCAAAGTGGAGAGTGAATTTTTGATTAATGAAGTGTTTAGTCGCCAAATTATTTTTGTGTTTAGTTTATCAGGCAGCGAAATCCAATCAGGCCTAAAATATACAGGAAATAATGAGAGAGAATAATGCCTACGATACAGACATGGGGAAGCTCAGTCTATTTATAGCGACCACGTGGTTTGATATAACATCCGCGCTCTTGAAACCATGTGCAGGCGTGACACAATAAGATCACGTGCACGCCCTAGAAAAGTTAATCCACGACCCGCTGACTGTTCTCAGCCAATGAAATCATCGTAGTAAAATAAATGTGAACAAATTCTATGAAACAAACTTGGCGGGAATTTACAAGTTCAAGGTCAAGACTCCAAATGGTCCGTCAATGCGATGGTATGCCTGAAGCACGACGTGTGCGTTTTGACTTTTAATAATAGTGTTGCTTCTAAAACAATTGTAGTCAAGTAAAACTAGCACAGTAAATTTAAATGTTGAAAGACACAAGTCATGTGGTAAAAGTTTGCAGAGAAGAGCTTGAAACTTTTGTTTCACCTGACCGACTTTTTATTCAAGCCATTTCGGATTTTTTACCATATATATTTTTTTTGACTGCGGCGAAACGCGATCAAGTTAGGATAAAATAACAGGACTGCGGAGTTAATTGAATCAATGTTTTTCCTTATGGACTTTAAGTAATAGTAACTCAGTCTGATTATATTGTACCATTCCCTAACATTGTTTCTTTGCGTTTAAAAATAATAGCATACGGTGATATACAATACGAGATTCTAGTAACATATTCACTTTACTTTCATCGGCACGAACTCCGTGGCGAAAACTGGAGTGTTCGAATTTATTGTTTCACGTGAAAATGCCCCCATTTTCGTTTTATCAGGATGGACAAAATCACGACAGGGGAAAAATTGGCCATTTTCGAATTAAATTTGGAAGGTGAATTAAAAGGGAAATTACTGTATGAGTTACCTAGGGTCAATTTCACATAACCTATTTTCAGGTTAAGTAAACTTTTCAAATTTTAGGGCCTGCATTACAGAAAGATGTAGCTGAATTTGCAGGCTGTCGTGGTTGTCAACTGAAACATTGAGAACAAGGCTAGAATATACACTCTATGTATAGAGTATGGAAACAAAATATGTGTGTGTGTATGCCCTTCCTTATTGGGTGTGTGTTCTTCCTCATTAGGTGTGTGTTTGTCCCAATTAGGTGTGTGTTCTTCCCTATTAGGTGTGTGTTTATCCCAATTAGGTGTGTGTTCTTCCCTATTAGGTGTGTTTGTCCCAATGAGGTGAATGTTCTTCCCTATTCAGGAGCTGTATTTGTATGGCCATGTGCCATTGGTATCAATTAGGATTCATAAAAAGGACCCCTATGGGGATTCCAGGGAAGGATCCTCCTTTTGATTCTTGGGTAGAATAGATCCCCAGCTCTCTGGGTCAGCTTGTCCTGCAAGGCGACCACCCCAAAGCCTGTGCGACCAGTGTGATGAAAATGGTGGGGCACTGTCAGGGATGTCATCCCTGACAGTGCCCCACCAGCATCTATACTGCATCCCATTCTCTCCTTGCACAGCCGCTAATTCACACCTGCCCGTTCGTATGGAGCCGTAAAAGGGACACGCTCTGATACGCACTTATTAACTGCGACCCCCAGTTATTAAATGCAACCCGCACTTATTAACTGCGACCTGCACTTACTATAACTGTGACCCTCCTATAAGTTCACCTAACAGCCATGAGAGGCGAATATGCTAGTGTGAATTGTGGCTGTGCAAAGAGAAATATAGATGCTGGGTATATGAAAGTAGCTAGAATAATGAGACAAAAGTCACAAGATAGATATCCCTGCCATATTGAAGCTGGGTTTTAACAGAGATTTACCTATATGTTCAAGGGTCGATGCCGCATTAGATGATGGCTCATTCGGACGACTTCTCAATGATGATCATGTGGCGCCAAATTGCATCCCAAAGCCATGCAGTATTTCCGGTGTTCCAACCATAGGTTTTTTTGCATTACGACATATCCAACCAGGAGACGAACTGCGATACTGTTATGGTAGAGGAACGGGATATTATCCTTGGCGAGCCAACAGTAAGGTAAATAATCATCAAACTATATGTGGTTATGTTCTCTATCTCTGTTGGACATGTTGGAAAGAGGTTACCAAATGCCCATATGCTACTTTGGATAAAGAGATACCCTGAAGACAGTGTAAGTGGTCCAACGGATTAATGATCAAAGTTGGGTTTGGGACACGAATAACGCGTAGATGAAAAAAAAGGTATTGGAACTGTGACGTCTCAAGTGCAAGACATTACGGCTTCATTATGATTATGTCGTAAACGTCTGTGATGACGGGGTTTCCGCCAAATATTGACCCACCTGTGCAGAGTTCCAGCATGATGTTGCAGAGCCGCCATTTACTGTGGTACTTTATTGCTGTTATTCCCAACCTTTGATAGTTTATAAATGCAAGCGAATCTGCGATGCGATAAAATTTTGAATCATCTTGTGTAACAATTAGGCACAAGAGTAACAGGTTTTGGGACCAATTGGTAGAACTTTTAAGAATAATTTGACAAATGACATTGGAACAGCTGGTTTCGTTTGAGGTTCAACAAAACTTAACAGCATTTAGAACTTCACGATTCTAAGTGAATACGGTTGTACATATTCGTAGAACCAGTTACTGCAACAATGCTGTTAGGTGAGATGTATACACCATCTGAAAGCCCTTCTTTTGTCCAGGAAGGAATGAATAATGATGTTGATATCGAAATCTTCTGGTAGCTTCCTTTCATTTGGGGGGGAGGAGGGGGGCGGGGGCGTACAAGTCTATATATGGTGTCTTTTGAATTATCGGCCGTCCCTTTCGAATCCAGTGAAAGTGGGTAAGTATCCTTCATAGCAATACATGTATGAGGCTTATTCAAAGCAAGGGGACCGTTTATAGAAATTTTGATGAATGACAAGGAACAGGCTTTGAAATTTTCATTTTTCTGTAATCTCTGCATATAGTGATATACATGAAACAACAGGCATAAGTCTGCTAAAAGACGTGGTCAATTAGTACAGGCGCATCGGAAGCGAGAGGCACCCCACTTCTGACTTGGTGGGGCTTGACTATATGTTCGCCCCCTCCCCGGCTTTTTAGCTGTGTCTGCTATGAAAATCTGAAAACTTGCTATACTGCCTCGCCTGGAGCTCCAGTTGAAACTGCTACCTGTCATCATCAGCCAATGGCCCAGTGTAAAATCAGTAACGATGATCGACACAATTGTAATCGCCATCCGTTCCAGTAAGGCAATGAGATCAATGATGAGTGAAGTTTCCAAACTCATGAAACTTTATCTCACTACACCAGTAACCAGCAGGACATCAGAAAGGAGTGTTTTGTGTCCCTCGCATTTACAGGTTAAATTGTCCCCATTTAGCTGGTCTGTGACGTGTATGAAGCATATCCCCTTTTTACCCCTCAGCCCATCGGGCTGCGGGGTCTTGCAATCGACATGTACGTCTGGTCGGACGGCTGGCCGGCCGGCTGGCCGGCCGTCTGTCAACAATTTTTTGTCCGGGCTAGATCTCAGTTACTATTTGACTGACAGCTCTGATACTCACAGTGAATATCCCTAGTATCCCAGAGATGTGCACTGTCAAGTTTATTTCGCGTTACGTCATTTCTTTACAGAGTTATGGCCCTTTGAAATTTAGCGTCACTAACTTTTGTCCGGGCTAGATCTCAGTTACTATTTGACCGACAGCTCTGATACTCACAGTGAATATCCCTAGTATCCCAGACATGTGCACTGTCATGTTTATTTCTTGTTACGTCATTTCTTAACAGAGTTATGGCCCTTTGAAATTTTTCGTCACTAACTTTTGTCCAGGCTAGATCTCAGTTACTATTTGACTGACAGCTCTGACACTCACAGTGAA